>JBBDHG010000067.1:762500-767500 GCA_037951165.1 Lophius americanus
GGGAGGCAGGAGGGCACACCTACCTGGTGGCGTGCTGGCAACCCATCCTGATCCTGATGCTGGGCACCGTCCTCTCCGGCTCCACCACCGGCTGCCCCTCCCGATGTGACTGCAACGCTCAGGAGCGTTCTGTCGTCTGCCATCGACGGAGGCTGGCCTCCCTTCCCGAGGGCATTCCCACGGAAACGCGGCTGCTGGACCTCAGCAAGAACCGTCTGAGAACTTTGGGGCCCGAAGAGTTCATCAATTACCCTCAACTGGAAGACCTGCAGCTCAACGAAAACACGATCTCCTCCATTGAGCCTGGGGCTTTTAGCAACCTAATGAATCTCAGGATTCTGGGCTTGCGCAACAACCAGCTGAAGCTCATCCAGCTGGGGGTCTTCACAGGCATGACCAACCTCACCCAGCTGGATATAAGCGAGAACAAAATCGTCATTCTGCTGGACTACATGTTCCAGGAGCTGTACAACCTGAGGGCTCTGGAGGTGGGGGATAACGACCTGGTATTCATTTCACCCCGGTCTTTCCACGGCCTCAGCAATCTAGAAAGCCTCAACATTGAAGGGTGGAAGCTGACCTCAGTGCCCACCGACGCCCTCAGCCATCTACATAACTTGTTGTCACTTCGATTGTGTTATCTCAACACCACCGTGGTCAGGGATTACTCTTTCAAAAGACTCTATCGGCTGAGGGTGCTGGAGGTTTCTCATATGCCTGCCCTGGACACCATGACCCCTAAATGCTTGTTTGGACTTAACCTCACGTCATTGTCCATCACTAACTGTAATCTAACTGGCGTCCCCTACCAGGCCATCGGTCACCTCAGACACCTTCGGTTTTTGAATCTGTCTTTTAATCCGATTGAGTCTGTGGAAGGAAACCAACTGTTTCATCTTCAGAAGCTGCAGGCTTTTCATCTGGCCGGTGGGAGGTTGGTGACCATCGAGCCGTACTCTTTCCGAGGACTCAACCACCTCCGGGTGCTCAATGTATCGAGCAATAGCTTAAGCACCCTGGAGGAGTCGGTCTTTCACTCAGTGGGAAACCTGGAGACCCTGGCTTTGCATGATAACCCGTTAGCCTGTGACTGTCGCCTGCTGTGGGTGTTCCGCCGAAGGTGGAGGCTCAACTTTAACAGACAACAGCCAATATGTGCTTCACCTGAAAATGTGCAAGGGAACGAGTTCAAGGACTTTCCAGACAACCTCCCTTCGGACTATTTCACCTGCCAGAAATCAGAAATTGTGGATTATAAGGTTCAGGAAAGTCATGTCGACGAAGGAACTACCGTCCACTTTGCTTGCCAAGCGGAGGGCGATCCGGCCCCTACGATAATGTGGCAATCCCCAAAGAAGGACTACATCACTACCAAAACTGTGGGGTCCAGACTTTCCGTGACTAATGAGGGTACATTGGAGGTACGATACTCCCAAATTCAGGACAATGGCACTTACGTATGCATTGCAAGCAATGCAGCCGGCAATGACACCAAAACCGCTCACCTTTTTGTACATAGTTACTCCCCTAATTGGCCCCACCAGCCAAACAAGACGTTTGCCTTCATCGCTAACCAGCCCAGCGATGAGAGCGCCAACGTGACCCGGACAACGGTTTCATTTCCATTTGACGTGAAGACGCTTGTCATCGCAACCACCATGGGATTTATCTCTTTCCTTGGAGTTGTGCTCTTCTGCCTGGTTATATTGTTCCTCTGGAGCAGAGGGAAGGACAGCACCAAGTCCAGTATAGAGGTGGAATACGTGCCACGTAAGGAGGAAACCGAGGAGGCCAGCCCAACCGAGGAGCCCGTTCAGTTCAACATGAAAATCATGTAGACCCCCCCCCCCTCTGACACAGTATGTACTCTGTTCAAGAGTCATACACAATTGCACAGCAGTGTTCTAGACAGTATACCCTTCTTTTTTTTTTTTTACTTCAGGGACTGAATCTTTAAAGAAAATATAAAATATAAGTATATTTGTATCGGCAATCCTCAAGCAGGTTGTTAAGGTGGACTGAGGATCGTCGGTCCTTACCAAATGCAGGTGATGGTTTGAGTACGGCGCGGGAACGTATTCTCTGATGGAGGATTGTGACGGAGGCGTGGGACGAATGTAGAGATCAGTACACTGGTGTGCTAAAGATCTTGTTTATCGGATCTTCTTCTTGTTTTTGTGGTCTTTTATGTTGATGGATGTATAAAGCACAATAAAACGCTAATAGTTATTTAACATAAATGCTAAGTTTAAAGCATTTTATCTGAATTATGTCACCATAAGGTAACATAATTAACTGAAAGGTATTAGAGGTTTAAGATTAGAGACTCTGGTCACATACAGAGTTCTCCAGGATTATTGGGAGCCTTAAAATGTTGTTATAGTGTAAACCCATGACCTTTAATTCAAATTGTTGACAATAATCTAACCTTTGACTTAAGGAAGGACTTAAAAAAAATAAACAAACATCAACAAAAAATTACATTCTTAACATCATTTTTTTTTTTTCTCTCTAAAACTTTTATGCCACAATTATTGACACCCTGCACTAAATATTTAGCCCCGCCCCCTTTTGCCACACTAACAGCCTGAGTCTCCTTCTGTATTCTGTGAGGAGGTCTGAGGACACGTGGAGAAGATCGTCCTGCTGGAAGGTCCAACCACGGCCCACTTTAAGGTTCCTGACAGGCTTTTAGGTCTTCATCCAGTATCTGCTGGTGTTTGATGGAGTCCATGGAACCATCAACACCAGGTGAAGATACAAGTATTAAACATGCTTCAGTGACCTTTAACCTCAGGATTTTCTAGAGGTGTCAATAATTGTGATAAACATGTTTTAGAGAAAAATATTTGTTTTAAATTAATTTAATTTTTTTGTTCCTTCGGTACAAGATTAGATTTTTGAGAATAATTTGAGTTGACGATGATGGTTATGGTCCCAGACATCTTTTAAAATCTGATCTTATACATCTGGAGGGTTCTGTTGGTGGACAACAGACGGATGAGTCAGCGTAACTCCACCCACCGTTTTCCAGCGAGCAGTGGCCTTTATCTCCAATACCCATCCCCAAAACTAAGATCATATTAATTAGGCTTTAATCTTATAACTGGGTTAAATCGTCAGCGGACAAATTATGTGGGAACGTGAACACGCCGGATAAATAAATAGATAAATCTACGTCTTGTGATCATTCTGCTAACAAAGGAAGTTTGTCATTAAATGTGTTGACGTGTTGAGAAGTACTTTTTCTGTGTTCTTCATTCTGTCCTCGTACCTCATTATGTGTCACAATAGAACTTCTTCTTCAGAGTTCTGAAGGGATGAGAGATCCAATTATCACTAAAGATGTTCATGATGCAAGTTCATATACATATGTATATATATATATATATTAAATGGTATGAATATATATATTCATACGTAAAATCCTCCGATTGGAAATGTGACAGAAGTTCATTTGTTTTCCTGTTGTTCAGTTCGGTACCTTTAATAATTGGGTCCAGGTTTGAGGCGTTTCTGTCGCTGGTTAAAAACGATGAGCTTTTATATTTATTAAGTGTACAAATGAAGTATTATTAAGTGGAACCACTTTACAATAAGACTCACCTCATGAAGGGTTTTTAGCATCTGTTTGTACTTAGATTATTAATTAGGTCATGAGTTTGTTATAAATCATTAAAAAGGAACTATAAATGATTAGATTAAAAACACATCGGCGACGTTTCTGAACCGCTAAGCCTGAGGTTTGTTACTGGGTTCTCCTTTGATCTTTTACTGTCAGCCAGCATCCTTGTTGTTAATTGAGTTGATTGGAGGAAGAGGATGAGGAGGATGAGGAGGATGAAGAGGATGCGACCCAGTCAGAATCCTACTGCTGCTTAAATTTTAGTTGAATGAAAGTCTAGCATGCTGAGTGATAACGAGACAGGACAGCAAATTTGAGCTTCTAAAGATAAAGAAAAATGGAGACTGCTGTCTCCAAAGAGAATTGCTCAAATTAGAACGATTCCGGTGACAAATGACCTTTACACATATATATATATATATATATATATATATATATATATATATATATATATATATATAAATAAGTTAGATCTCCTACAGTCGAGTCATATTCATCAAATTTGGACCCAATTGGTTGGGAAATTTTAGCCAGGAAAAGTTTGGAGGTAATGCTCCCCCTGGTGGTGGAAATGTGCAACCGACCTCATCCAAAATCACTCAATTCTTCCTCGTGCTACTTTCGATGGAGGAATGAAATTTGAAAATGATCCATGAGGTAGTTAACAGGGAGGATCCTGTTAATCTACTACTGAGGTGTACATTCTGTGATATCCCGACTCTTAAGGGACTAAATTCGTTTTTCAGTAAATCAACGCTGCAGATTATTGACACCGGATGAATTGTTGAAAACGTTTTATTAGCCGTTATAATGGGTTTATCGTTACTCGTTTCTTAAACGTGATTAATAACCAAATACTAATCCGTGACACATGGTTTATAAAGGCAGTTTTATTTTAAAGTGGCACTGAAGGGTTTATAGTCGGACCTCTGTGGATGGACTGACTAATGATTGGATGGATGGATGGATGAACCAGAACAGAACTGGTGGTTCTGTTCTGGTTCTGTTTTGTCCTGTCTGAGACAAAGAAAACGTCCTTTACTAGACATCATGACTAATGTCTGGTCTTCATTGACCCGTTTCCCTGATTTCAGCTGAACAACACATTTTATTTACATACAAAATGAAGATTTATGCCCAACAAGGATTTTATGTCATCTCATTAATTTCCCAGTGGGGGTCTGAAGATCATGTGTTCATTAATTAATGCATAAATACTTGTTTGAACGAGAGGAGCCGCTGGAAAATGTATTAAAATAAATAAAGTTTGATACTATGGGTTATGCTTATTTTAGGCAAAGATACGCTAGAAAGAAAAGTGGAGAAGAATCCTTCAGGTCTCAGAGAACTTCCTGTGTGTAAAGACCCGCCTCAC
>JBBDHG010000067.1:770000-785000 GCA_037951165.1 Lophius americanus
CTGACTCTGACCGGGTCAGAACCTCCCAGCAGGTCACTGAGCTGTTGAAGAGTTCAGAGGACAAACGTAAGAAATGGTGGAGGGGAAAACAATATTTGTATTCTGATGAAGTACTGCTCCAGATGAAGATTGGAGTCACATCATTCTCAATTTACTTGGAACAATGTGATGAACAATTATGGAGCTGTGAAACCGATTCGTTCCCAGAAGGGTTCTGGCCATGGAGACGGGCCGTGGTTATAGAAAGACAAAAGAAAGATTTTTACAGGGAAGGAGAATGAGATTAAAAAGCCCGGCAAGATTCACCAGAGGAGAAAAAGAAGTGAAAGACTCTTCACTTCACGTAAATAATGAAGACGGGGACGTATACCCCCCCGGGACGCAGCATTGTCTCCCCGACAGGTGAGATAAGAACCAGAACCGATGGTTGTAATGAGCCGTCAGCAAACGCCTTCAAATTAAAGTCTATTCTGAGCGACGTTGATCTTAAAGGACCTCAAACATGAGATAAACGTTCTCAGCGTTTTATTGATTCAACTCTGGCTCCATTTATTCTCCACTAATCACTTCATCTATCACTAATCTAGGTAACACTCTTTATAATTAAAGACGCTCAGGGTTTAAGCCCAGCGGGGGTCTGGGACCGGTCTGTGTGGGTTCTGCTATTCTCCCCGGTTTGAGTTCTGCCCATTTCTCCTCCTATAATCCAAAAACATGTAGGAGGTGAATGATAGTCTCCTCTGATGAACTGATCACCCAGACCTCTCTCCTATTACCGCTTTTCCACCGAGCTGGTTCCAGGGCTAGTTCCGAGCCAGAGCCTGATTTAGCTCTGTCTATATATATATATATATATATATAGACAAGCTTCAGGTGGGAGGACATTTTAATGGTGCACAGTGAGGGACATCGGGGGGACGACAGATGAAAGTCAGCATGAAGACAGAGAGCAGGAACCAGTTGGTTCCGAGTGGACCGTTAGTCAGAACCAGAAGTTATCAAGCCATTAAAGGTAAAGTTCTGTCAGCATGTTTAGCAAACTACTATTAGATTAAATTAATCATATAGTGTATATTCCTCAAGAATATTGTGAATATTACTATATTAGTCATATTAATATTTAATATTAGCTTTTCTGTCCCAGTGTTAGCAGTTTGTCTAAAGTTGAGTTAGCTAGATGCTATCGTGACGTCTGGTGAACAGAAATGCTAACTTTAGCTTCAACATCACTCGAAGGAATCTTCATCTTCGACGCAAAAACACTCATCATCACATGATTCATATAAAGACCAGGATCCATTCGGATACTTACGAAATACTTTGGTGACCAGCTGCTAAAATTTTTATTAAAATCGGATTTATTTTTATTTTTTTACGTCTGGAATATTTACAAATCGTTCATTTTCTGCTGTCGTGTCGGTGTCCGTTGTAAACTCTCCAATCAATCATTTGCAGTATCTATTCCCACATAGACAATAGTGCCAGGAAGTATTGGTTTGACTTTTGGAAACGTCAGTTACATGTTTCCGCCACTAGAGGAGCTATATTTTCAGAATCACAGTTTTTGGTTCATCATTTTTCCAACCACTGATCCGACTGTAAATCAACTCCATGAG
Organism: Lophius americanus; assembly: GCA_037951165.1. Taxonomy (NCBI): domain Eukaryota; kingdom Metazoa; phylum Chordata; class Actinopteri; order Lophiiformes; family Lophiidae; genus Lophius; species Lophius americanus. The sequence continues at coordinate 771,617 of JBBDHG010000067.1, forward strand.
ATCTATAATAAATAAATAAATATCATATACTTTATTCTGATAGTTTGTGTATTACTCACTGGGGGGTCCTTTTTACAAAATACACCTTTTTTCAGACACGACTTCCTCACTATTTTATATTACCTCATATAAAACCTGATAACACTCGTAGTTTTCTTATTTTTCTATTATATTGGTGTAAACTTTAAAAAAAGTACTAGTCTACTCGCTCCACTTTCATCTAGTCTGGATTCTTCTCCACCTCCTCTCAATATTACTTCTGTTTTATTATAAAGCTGTTGTCCCCCACAGCAAGGGTATGTCTACGAAAAGCCCCCAACCCCCTGCGTCGCGCAGGCAATCCTCCTGATGGAACTCCTTCAATTAAATGTGAAGTTTTGTCCAGCAAGAGTGTTTTTTCAGAGAAAATCTCACACTAGTGAGTAAAATATGATGAATTTAAAACAGATCAGCTGGTGTCGATTCATGCGCCACATTCTAACCAGATCGGACCAGCAGCTAAGAAAGAGTGAGCCGACAAAGTTCCCGCTGGTGATGAAAATATGTAAGATATACCCAAAACTAAGGTTGGTTTGGTTATGACATTTGAAAATGACATAAAAGGGTTTTTAAGTTAAAGATGTTAACGCAACGATAATCCGATAATGTCACTAACTCTTCGAGGATATAATAATATATGCATTCAATTTTATTGTGCGAAGAGAGGAGGAGGAGGGCAGAGAGAGAGATGAGAGAGAGAGAGAGAGGGGGAAATGAGAGAGAGAGAGATGAGCGAGAGAGAGAGATAAAAGAGAGAGAGAGGGAGAGAGAAAGAGAGAGAGAGAGAGAGAGGGAAATGAGAGCGAGAGAGATGAGAAAGAGAGAGAGAGAGAGAGAGAGAGAGATAAAAGAGAGAGAGAGGGGGAGAGAGAGAGAGAGAGGGAAATGAGAGCGAGAGAGATGAGAAAGAGAGAGAGAGAGATGAAAGAGAGAGAGAGAGGGAGAGAGAGAGAGAGAAGTTTGGAGAGAGAGATAAAAGAGAGAGAGAGGAGAAATGAGAGAGAGAGAGAGAGACAGAGAGAGAAAGAGAGAGAGAGGAGAGATGAGAAAGAGAGAGAGAGAGGGAGAGAGAGAGAGAGAGGTTTGGAGAGAGAGATAAAAGAGAGAGAGAGGAGAAATGAGAGAGAGAGAGAGAGAGACAGAGAGAGAAAGAGAGAGAGAGAGAGAGAGGAGAAATGAGAGAGAGAGACAGAGAGAGAAAGAGAGAGAGAGAGGAGAGATGAGAGAGAGAGAGAGAGACAGAGAGAGAAAGAGAGAGAGAGAGAGGAGAAATGAGAGAGAGAGAGAGAGACAGAGAGAGAAAGAGAGAGAGAGAGAGGAGAGATGAGAGAGAGAGAGAGACAGAGAGAGAAAGAGAGAGAGAGAGAGAGAGAGAGGAGAGATGAGAGAGAGAGAGAGAGAGAGAGAGAAGCATCAAGTCCACAATGTTGTAATGGCACAATGCGAGCGCTCCCTCACGGCGCCCTCCTCTGTGGGTGTAATCACTGAGACCAGCGCACACTCTTTCTGTGTCAGCACATAATTGCAGTGTCATCATCACTGCAGCCATTACTGCTAGGGCTCGTCTGGTTCCTCCCATCAACCCACTCATGCACACAGTTCTGGTGGAAGTGGAGACTGGAGGGACGTGAAACTAGAGAACCTCTCAAACCATTTCAGACATCAATCCTGCCGTCGTGGTTAAAGAGGGATTTAAAACCCCGAGACAACAGACTCTTCTGAGAATCGCAGAGACGGAGACGCTTCCTCCAACATTTCTTACTGTAACAGTGGGATGAGAAGTGACAGAATCAGGCCATAAAACGACGTTTAAACATGTCTGTTACTGAAATACCTCAGACTCAAATACACTGATGAAGATTTCATCAGAGGATTTCAATAATATACTATGAGTCTTTAACCAGAACCAACATCTCAGCTTCAGGGTTCTGTGTTTGAAGAGACTCCAGTAAACCTTCTTGTCCTCTGACAGAAGAGGGTGGTGTCATGCCCAGAAGGAGCTCACCACATGAGATGTTTGCTCTGAGGGAGCTGATGGAGAAGGAGGGAGAATGTCAGAAAGAGCTGCATCGTGTCTCTGTGGATGTAGAGGAAGAGTAGGACAGAGTGGGAGGAATCATGGGATTACATGAGGAGGTCTGGAGGGACAGGAAGTACGTTAGAGTGGTCCAGGATATGTCTGAGAGCAGCAGGACGGCGCTGAAGGGAGCAGTAGGAGTGATAGATGGGTTCAAGGTGGAGGTGGGACTGCACCAAGGATGGGCTCTGAGCGCCTTCTTGTTTTTTATGGTGATGGAGAAGGTTCTGACAGGAGTCTCCATGGTCTATGATGTCTGTCGAGGACATTGTGATCTGTAGTGAGAACATGGAGAAGGTGGAGGAGAACCTGGAGAAGTGGAGGTTTGTCCTGGAGAGAAGAGGAATGAAGGTCATTGGCAGCGAGACAGAATACTTGTGTGTGAATGAAAGGGAGGCAGGAGGAGGTGAGGACTGAGGAGAAGAGTGTGAGGAGTTATCTGTGACAGAAGAGGAGCAGCAGGAGTGAAGGGAAAGGTTTCCAGGATGGAGGTGAGAGAAGTTCTGCTGGATGGTTTAGAGACGGTGGTTCTGAGCAGAAGACAGGAGGCAGAGATGAAGATGTTCATATGTTCTCTGGGAGTGAGAGGAAGGACAGGATCAGAAAGGAGACATCAGAGGGACAGTCCAGGTGAGACGTCCTGGAGACAAAGTCAGAGAGGACAGACTGAGATGGTTCTGACCCGTGAAGAAGAGGAGGGATCGTGGATCTACTGGTAGGAGGATGCTGGAGATGGAGCTGCAGGCAGGAGGAGAAGGGGAGGAGCAAAGAGGAGGTTTCTGGATGTGTTGAGAGAGGACATGCAGTTGGTTGGTGGGACAGATGATTTGCTGTGGAGACGCCTGAAGGGACCAGATGGAGGCAGAGGCAGAAGAAGTTCTTCTGGAGACAGAGTGGTATTTAATCAGCCTCAAGACGTCTGCTTCCATCAGGAGACACCTTTTTGACCTGACAGGATAAACGGGGGAGTAAGTAATGCAAAGAGAGATGCTTGAAAGGTCTGAGCGTCTCAGAGACCCTCTCTGCAGCTCATCAACATCAAGCTCACGGCGAGACACAACCTAGTTCAGAGTGGAGAACAGACTCCATCAGATTATTGACATCCTCCGATCAATGCTGCTAAACGTTGACGGTACACTTACTGTATGTGTGTGTGTGTGTGTGTGTGTGTGTGTGTGTGTGTGTGTGTGTGTGTGTGTGTGTGTGAGCGTGTTTGTGTGTGTGTGTGTGTGTGAGTGTGTGTATGTGTGTTTGTCTGTGTGAGTGTGTGTGTGTGTGTGTGTCTGTGTGTGTGTACGTTTGTTTGCTTGTGTAAGTGTACGTGTGTGTGTGTGTGTGTATGTGCGAGCGTGTGTGCATGCGTGTGTGTGCGTGTGTGTGTGTGTGTATGTGTGACCGTGTGTGCGTGCGTGTGTGTGTGTGTGTGAGCGTGTGTGCGTGTGTGTGTGTGTGTGTGTGTGTGTGTGTGTGTTTATGTGTGTGTGTGTGATTTTGTGAGTACGTGTGTTTGTGTGTGTGTGTGTGTGTGTGTGTGTGAGCGTGTGTGTGTGTGTGTGTGTGTGTGAATGTGTGTGTGTCTGTACGTTTGTTTGCTTGTGTGAGTGTACGTGTGTGTGTGTGTGTATTTGTGAGAGTGTTACTTTTTGTGTGTGTGTGAGTGTTTTTGAGAATGTGTTAGGATGTGTGTGTGTGTGTGTGTCACAGGGTGTGTCTATGATTTTTTTTCGTACTAAGCCACACCCATATTTAATGTTTGTAACCAAAGAGTTTTACTTTGGTCTCATCTGACGTCTGACTTGGATCCACTAACGGTTCAAGATCCAGTTTTTTTTCCAGCGGGCCGGTTTGAGGTACCGGCCTAATTATGACTAAGAAATCTGAAATAACTTGTTTGATTATTGACAGAGTTATTAAAGATAAACATGTCACGACACGGTGATGTCATGACGTGATGTCACGGCACGGTGTTGTCATGACGTGATGTCACGACACGGTGATGTCATGACGTGATGACACGACACGGTGATGTCATGACAAGGTGACAAACATACGGACTGCGATCTAGACATGACCTCCTTAAGTCATTTTCCCCGTGACAACTTAAAATCTCTCCAGAACCAGCGTCCGGTCCTTCTACTGTACAAACTCTCCTGTGGAGCTTAAAACATAATTATGAGCATTATTTTATATCATATTATATATTATATATTATATATTATATATTATATATATATCGCGTGAACACGAAGGATCCGCGGCGGCGGCGGCGATGATGGTTATGGTGGTTCCATGTCCTTGACTTTTCGAGGATGAATTAAAACCGATATGATAGACAAACATTTCATTCGGGAGCTTTGCTTGATTTTCCGGCCGTGTGGTCACGTGACTTAGAGTAAAACCTTGAAAACATAAATCAACGTAACAATGACTCTAAGAAGCTCAGCAGCCAAAGAAAGAAACTAAACAGCTTTTCTATGTCACGTTCGGATGACCGCTGTGGACGCGTCGCCACGGCGACAGCTGAAGTCAGAACATGTTTACTGGCACTATGGAGGGTCACATGACAGGAAGTCTGAGCGACAGAAGCGGAGGGAGGGTTTAACTTTCTGATAAAAAGGTTAAGTTTGCAAAAATGTCCAATAAGTGAATAAACAACTAAAGTATTTCATTAACCTCCACGGATTAGACTTTTACAGTGCAGGATTGTGGATTTTTTTACACGTTGATTAAAAAAGAAAATAGGATTTAATGTTCGGCCGATTGTTGATGAAGAAAGGTTTATTTTAAAGCGGACTCTCCTGGTTCAGATCAGTAGATCAGACAGAAGGAATGTTCCGTTTCCCCAGCAGAGACTCAGAGGCGCTGACGTTTTATTTTAACACTGAACTCGGCGGCGAGTATCGGTCCTCGTTAACGGTCGCCCACTGCGTTTCCTCTGACTCCTAATTTCCTCCTGCGAAGGACCTCAGGAGCAGATTTGGAGCTGGTTCTGCTCCGGATGAGCGGAATGAGGCCGGCAGACTTCTGTCTGCGCCGACACGGTACCAGGACGACAGCGACGGAGTTCATTATTCATCAGAAGCCCGCAGGCGTATGACCCAAACCCGATACGCCTGCTGTGAACCCTGTTGAACTGAGCCAGCCCCCTCGCGCCTTCACACATGGAACCAAGATTATTCCACTGTAGAATAAAGACCCGCCAAAAGGAAGAGAAGGCCGTTGTTGGGTTTTCTGGTTCGCTCAGCTGCGAGATTCCTCCTTTGGCGTTTCACTTCCTCTGCAGCTCCTAATGTAACGGGTCAGATTCACACGGGTCCGAGAAGGACAAACGATTCACTTCAAGGAGGATCAAGGGTTAGAACTAGTCCCACGCTGTCGTCTGTGACATAAGGATGTAGCTCGGAAAAGCCACCAGTCCCCTGTGTAGTACCATCAACCCCCTGATTGAACTCCTCACATTAAATGTGACTCATTAATAATGTCCAACAGTCCAGAGAGACTCCCGGGGTGGAGAACCCGGCAGAACCCACACAGACCCGGGGAGACTAGGAAACGCTGCACAGAATGAAATCAGTTCCCCGAGAGACAGGAAGTCAGTGTAGAGACCTCAGAACTGGACTGGTTTGATCCACTTTCCTGGTCTTAGTGATGAGTCTAGAAGCTGTGTTCTGTTCCATTTCTTAGAAAAACACGTTGTCCATTCGGCTGAAGATAAATGCATGGACTGGTTTTTCAAAATCCTGCTGAGTCATCAGTCCTCTGGTTCTGGCTCTATTCTTCCGGTGACAGCAGGCGGTCTTTGTAGCGGTCCTAATAGAACACAGGTCCGAGTCCATGAAAGAATAACATATGAATGTGAAATAAACTGGATTTATGGAGTGGTTTTTTTCAAATGTAATTGTGTTAACCCTGACGGCGAGCGTTTTTCTTCTCGTACCCACATATCAGTCGTCCTTCTATTGTGTCTTCAGCAGCAATAGATGCATTCTGGGTAAGACAAACCCGACTTTTGCCTCTTCTTCGTCTTTAAATGGGAAAAAAATGATATTGAAAAACACTTCTGTGGGGTTTTTCAGAGTAAGAGCGTTGGAGCTGAGGTGGTGTTTATGGTTCCCAGGAGGGATGCTGGGTAAAAGGCAAGACTGGTGAATAAAAACATCAATAAATAAATTATATTTAATAACAGCTACAGGCGTGTCAGAAGTATAGAGAGGTTAGAAGACAATAAGATGAGATATAAAAAGAAGAAGCTTGTGACGCTGTGTAAGTCCTGGCTGATGACTGCAGCAGAGCCTCGGGGGGCCGATACCACCGCCGATCAATAACGCTGACTCAGAAATATCTCCACAGGGAATCTCTGGGAAAACAACGTGTTTTATTGATGACAAAAACATCTGGACTTGACCTTCTCCTAATTCTTACACATTAATAATGAGGTGCTTGACGAGGAGCAGGTAAGTGTTTATAAGAATAAATGTCTCATGACGTAGATACTCAAGGTCACGGAGTCGCCAGGGGACATCTGCTAAAAGGAGTAAAAGCAGGAGTAACTGGATGAGGAGCAAACAGGTTTGTTTGAGTGGAACCACGGATAAATGAAGATAAATGAAAGACTGGCAGCAGGAGTGAAGGGAAAGGTTTCCAAGATGGAGGTGAGAGAAGTTCTGCTGGATGGTTCAGAGACGGAGGTTCTGACCAGAAGACAGGAGGCAGAGATAAAGATGTTCAGATGTTCTCTGGGAGTGAGAGGAAGGACGGGATTAGAAAGGAGACATCAGAGGGACAGTCCAGGTGAGACGTCCTGGAGACAAAGTCAGAGAGGACAGACTGAGATGGTTCTGACCCGTGAAGAAGAGGGATAGTGGATCCGCTGGTAGAAGGAGGCTGGAGATGGAGCTGCAGGCAGGAGGAGAAGGGGAGGAGCAAAGAGGAGGTTCGTGTATGTGGAGAGAGAGGACATGCAGTTGGTTGGTGAGCAGAGGACAGGAGAAGATGGAGACAAATGATTTGCTGACGCCTGAAGGGACCAGACCAAAGAAGAAGAAGACAAGTGGACCCACAGAATCATTCCAGGTGTCCCAACATAGTGAAGGTCACATTTTTTCAGAAGATTGACACATGTGTCAATCAAGTCTGTAATATTCAGTGACAGGAGGCGAAGGAGGTTTTCAGCAGAGGGGGGAGGGGGGAAACACCAGCGGGAGTCATTTAACCAGCTGTGTAGGATTTGTATCAGGAGGTGACATTTATAAACCAAACTCCTTCTTTATAAACGACAACGCTCCAATTAAAGATTCTGAATGACTTCTGACTGACGAGTCCCGTCAGAGCGGAGGCAAACAGATAGACTCAAGATGAAACTTCCCTCTGGGAAACAGAAGTTCATGTTGGAGAGAGGCGGAAAAAAGAGCAAAGGTTCTGATTGGAGGACAGAAGGTGGGCGTAGAAACAGGAAGTGTTGGACGCAGTGAAGCTCCTGATGGTCAGACCAACAGGCAGGAAGTCGACTACATCTGTCCAAGTTTCCCCAATTTTTGGACTTAAAAAAAAGAGGTTTCTGAGCGGTGTTGGACACAGACAGGTCCGTGTTCTTCCCGACGCTGAACTGTTCTTGATTGTGAAGGAATGTTGTGATTGGTGGCGTTTCCTGTCTAATTTTGAAGGGTCATTTCTGTGTTAACTTCCTTACACTGTCCATCTATCTGTCCATCTATCTGTCATCTATCTGTCCATCTATCTGTCCATCTATCCGTCATCTATCTGTCCATCTATCTGTCCATCTATCCGTCATCTATCTGTCCATCTATCTGTCATCTATCTGTCCATCTATCTGTCCATCTATCCGTCATCTATCTGTCCATCTATCTGTCCATCTATCCGTCATCTATCTGTCCATCTATCTGTCCATCTATCTGTCCATCTATCTGTCATCTATCTGTCCATCTATCTGTCCATCTATCCGTCATCTATCTGTCCATCTATCTGTCCATCTATCTGTCCATCTATCTGTCCATCTATCCGTCATCTATCTGTCCATCTATCTGTCCATCTATCTGTCATCTATCTGTCCATCTATCTGTCCATCTATCCGTCATCTATCTGTCCATCTATCTGTCCATCTATCCGTCATCTATCTGTCCATCTATCTGTCCATCTATCTGTCCATCTATCCGTCATCTATCTGTCCATCTATCTGTCCATCTATCTGTCATCTATCTGTCCATCTATCTGTCCATCTATCCATCATCTATCTGTCCATCTATCTGTCATCTATCTGTCCATCTATCTGTCCATCTATCTGTCCATCTATCTGTCCATCTATCCGTCATCTATCTGTCCATCTATCTGTCCATCTATCTGTCCATCTATCTGTCATCTATCTATCCATCTGCCCATCTATCTGTCCACCTATCTGTCCATCTATCTGTCCATCTATCTGTCCACCTATCTGTCCATCTATCTGTCCATCCATCTGTCCATATATCTGTCCATCTATCCGTCATCTATCTGTCCATCTATCTGTCCATCTATCTGTCCATATATCTGTCCATCTGTCCATCTATTTGTCCATCCATCTATCCATCTATTTGTCCATCTATCTGTCCATCTGTCCATCTATCTGTCCACCTATCTGTCCATCTATCTGTCCATCTATCTGTCCATCTGTGACCCCTGACCTTGAACTTCAGCCCTTCTTTGTTCTGGTTCTGTAGTCCACTCGGTTCTTCAGTACAGATCTAGTTTGAGGGACTGTTTCTCCGTCTCTGGCAGAAAACCATGAATTTGTCCTTGAGGACGTGTTGCTGCTTCGAGAGACGCAGCCGTTCAGAACCATGTTCTGGTCTGGTTCAGGATTGATGGGAAAATGGACCATGGACGGTGGATTTAATGCCGCTCAGCTGTGAAGTGTTGTGATGTTGATGGTGAATGATGGCGCTGAGCCAGAAGGCAAAGCTCTCAACCATCCATCCATCGTTCTACAGCCGTCCGGCGCCGGCGCCGGTCCCAGCTGACACTGGGGAGGAGCTCTAACTCACCCCCACAGACAATGTGGCGTCACCACTTCACCACAGCGGCAGTATCTGGAGACAACTATGTAGGGAGCTCTGTGGAGAACTCTGTAGGGAACTCTGTAGGGAACTCTGTAGGGAACTCTGTAGGGAACTCTGTAGGGAACTCTGTAGGGAACTCTGTAGGGAACGCTGTAGGGAGCTCTGTAGAGAACTCTGTAGAGAACTCTGTAGGGAACTCTGTAGGGAACTCTGTAGGGAACTCTGTAGAGAACTCTGTAGGGAACTCTGTAGGGAACTCTGTAGGGAACTCTGTAGGGAACTCTGTAGAGAACTCTGTAGAGAACTCTGTAGAGAACTCTGTAGGGAACTCTGTAGGGAACTCTGTAGAGAACTCTGTAGGGAACTCTGTAGGGAACTCTGTAGGGAACTCTGTAGGGAACTCTGTAGGGAACTCTGTAGGGAACGCTGTAGGGAGCTCTGTAGAGAACTCTGTAGAGAACTCTGTAGGGAACTCTGTAGGGAACTCTGTAGGGAACTCTGTAGAGAACTCTGTAGGGAACTCTGTAGGGAACTCTGTAGGGAACTCTGTAGGGAACTCTGTAGGGAACTCTGTAGAGAACTCTGTAGAGAACTCTGTAGAGAACTCTGTAGGGAACTCTGTAGGGAACTCTGTAGGGAACTCTGTAGAGAACTCTGTAGGGAACCCTGTAGGGAACTCTGTAGGGAACCCTGTAGGGAACTCTGTAGGGAACTCTGTAGGAAACTCTGTAGGGAACTCTGTAGGGAACTCTGTAGGCCCAGTGGTCCATTACATGAGAAGGAAGGGGTTTGAGTTTACTGGGAAACTTGACTTTTGAGTTTTCCCAGGTCCAAGTCCGAGGAAAAGGCGGTGACTCTAATCAGAACTCTCAAGTGGAATGAGTTTCATTGGAGGAGGATGTTTAGACTGAATAAAAAAATGTAAACATTAAATTGATAAATAAATACGTTTGCTGCCACAAAGATCCAGACCTTGAGAGCAGGAGAAAAAAATCAGGAATGGAGGGATTGGAGATACTAGAGACGAGAAATTCACAAATCAAAATATGGATTTGGATATTTTTTGATCCACCTATCCCTCCATCCATCCCTCTATCCATCCATCCATCCCTCTATCCATCCAGCCATCCCTCTATCCATCCATCCCTCTATCCATCCATCCATCCCTCTATCCATCCATCCATCCCTCTATCCATCCATCCCTCTATCCATCCATCCATCCCTCTATCCATCCATCCCTCTATCCATCCATCCATCCCTCTATCCATCCATCCATCCCTCTATCCATCTATCCATCCCTCTATCCATCCATCCCTCTATCCATCCATCCATCCCTCTATCCATCCATCCATCCCTCTATCCATCCATCCCTCTATCCATCCATCCATCCATCCATCCCTCTATCCATCTATCCATCCCTCTATCCATCCATCCATCCCTCTATCCATCCATCCATCCCTCTATCCATCCATCCATCCCTCTATCCATCCATCCATCCCTCTATCCATCCATCATCCACAACGTTAAATCATGATGTCATAAGCAAACATTTAGTTGGCCGTGTTCTGTGGTATACTCAGAATAAATGTTTTGTTAGCATCATCCGACGTAACGTTAAAAGCAGAACCTCCTCAACCGGGGCTTTTATTCTGAAAACCCAGATCCAGTCACGGTTAGGTCGCTATGCAAATGAATGAAATGTGATTCCGAGAGGGAGAGAGTTTACATGCAGCATTTTCTCTCCAGTGTCCCGTGTGATTGACAGCTGTCTCTCTTCTGAAGAGATTTTTAATCTCAATGAGACGTCCTGCTTAAATAAAGGTAAAATGAAATAAATGAATAGAATCATTGTGAGGCTGAGGCCTGCTCTTATACTGAAAGGCTTTCTCACAAACAGGCTCTAACAGTCTCTTCCATGTCATGTCATGTGTTTTCATGCGAGGCCTGCGTTTACATCAGTCGCCACCTTCGCACATCCAGGAAGTGGGCCTCTGGAGGACCGCAGGAAGCAGTCCCAGGTCAGGTCTACCCGGTCACTGAAGACCTGGAAGTGGAGTTTGATGTATCTGTCATCCTCCTCATACAGCGTTTGACTCTAGCAGGAACATGTTGAGCCAAAGGTGGTCATTTGTTGGTATTTTCCCGTCAGCCTGCCTTCATGTCTTCAAGGTTGAAGTGAAGTGGGTTATTTCTCACTCATATCCTCAGCGACACACAAACTCGGGATAAAAGGTGTTCAATCAACAGGAAATGAAAAGCTCGTTTAAAGGGCTTAAAGAAAGATGGGGCGCATCATGAATTGATTTCCCCCGATTCCACAGGGACGCGTCTCACTTTAAGGAGATATAGGAGCTTCAAAGAGAAAACGCTGACTTCAAGCGCCCGGCTATTTTATCCAGGGTTTGTTTTTAAATGGTTTTATCTTAGATTATACTTTATGACCAGAATGTCTTTTATGGCTGATTATTTTTAAATTGCTTTTTCTCTTATTCTCGTATTTTTAAATTGTCTCATGATTTTAAATGATTGTTTTTAAACCGGCTATCGATGGATTTCTGTCCGAATAAAAGTTAATAAAGGGTTTATTTAAGATAAATCATCGAATGGATTCTCCGCCGCCGACCTCCGCAGCTCAAATCTGTACCTGACAGCTTTTACACTGACTTCCTGTCTCATATACCCCTTTTCCACCAAAAATAAACCTGGTGCTAGTTCCAGTGCTTATTTGGTTCAACTCCGGCACCTTCTAAGAATCTGTTTGCCATTCTATTGGCAAGGAGCCAAGTCAGAGCGGCGCCGTTACGTCACCATATAACCTGATCGGTTCTTGGCTCTGGAGCAGAAAAGAGTTGGTGCTTGTCTGGCACCACTTTTGAGAGCCAGGAGCTGGTGCTAAGTGAGGCTCTGGCTCCGAACTAGCCTTGGAACCAGCTGGGTGGAAATGGGGTCTCATAGAACTGATTTCAAAACTCTTGTTCAGGACCAACATACGTCTCTGATCTTCTTCTGTCTTCTGGACCATCCATACCTCTCAGGTCGTCTGGATCAGGTCCGCTCCGTCCTGTCACGACTTCCTCCCAGTAGATCCAGAATATTTGGTCCAATATTCATAGGAATCTCTTGACGTTTGCTCAAAGCTAAAATAACAACTACATGTTTGTTAAAGCTGAGTTACTTTTCAGTCTCTTTGATCTCGTGAAGAAACAACAGTTTCCATCATCATCAGTTCAGACATTCCAAACAATCATTTATTTCCCTGCTCACTGCCCCCAGAGTCAGAACCGAACCCGGAGAAGCAGCATTCAGTTTTTATGCACCACAGATTTTCTTCTCATCCAGCTTTTATTTATTCATTGAAACATTAAATGTTTAAACATTCATTTAAATGTTTAAGTGTGAGCTTTTCTTCTGAACCTGTTTATAATATGACCCATGTATGAGATAAATAGTAAGGGGCCAAGGATGGAGCCCTGGGGGACACCCCAGGTCAACGGAACCCCGAGGAGGAGAAATGGGTTAAATCAAAGCTAAACCGAATTATGTGACATGATTAAGGTCAACATTAAACATTCTTTTCATGAGACGTTTTATCAAAACGTTGATTAAATTGACTTTTTCCCATGAATCCTGATGAATCCTATCAGCCAGATTTTTGGTCGTTACAGTAAGAAAACAAGAAATTGGTCAATTTAGATTGCCTGATAAATTTAATTAATAAATGCCCCGTAGAAATAAAAAATGCAAATAAATAATTTTATTCTCGGTTAAGACATTAAAGGGATCATTTTGTTTTTCTCACTGTTTTGAACTACGTCTTAATCAACGATTTTAACGATCTTCATTGTTTGCCTGAAGTACTTTTTCCTGAAAGCTGTTACTTAAATAAAGTTGCGTTGCCTTTAGACAAGCTTTAATTGCCTGTAAGAAACGGCACTGAGATCGAAGAGTCAACAATAAAGAAAGAAAGAAAGAAAGAAAGAAAGAAAGAAAGAAAGAAAGAAAGAAAGCAAGCAAGCTGGCTGGCTTCCATTCAGAACTCCTATCCTGGGAAAAGTGCTGACTCAGCAGTGACTTACAACTGTCGTAACTTCTCGACTCCACAGTAAAGAAATAACTGATGACTGGCTGAGTTTTTCCAAGAAAAACCTGCTTTTCATTCTTCAGGTCTATTTTTATGGAACTAGACCCGGTGGGTTGTTGGTACTGAGGAGGAGGA
>JBBDHG010000067.1:790000-797500 GCA_037951165.1 Lophius americanus
GTCATTTTAAACCCATCAGGTTTCAGAGTCAGAGAAATGACTTAGTATCTTTATCAGACACATTCATGTATTTTTTTTTTAAACCAAATGATGACTTAACTCTTCTTTTACAGCATTTCTGCCACAGGAAGCTTCACTACGTTTGTCAGGCGGCTGGTTTTATGGGTTTTGGGTGGAAATACCAGGACTTGGCAGCAGAAGCCGTGGCGCGGATACAAGAGACGGCGAGCGTCGTAATTCAAGCCGAGTTATGAAAGAGTCTGTCAGACAGGCGGAGGGAATGTCTGTGGTTCCATCCCCGGCCCCGTCAGAGCTCCCACCTCACGCTACATCATCTTCATATATCATTCCACGACTCCCACAAACTTGAAGTCGACTCCGAGGAACAGGAGAGGGCTCTCTCTGGGATTTACACACAAATCACGTGACGCAGAACTCAGCTGAAGGTCGTGTTGAGAAAGAATGTGCGTTTGGGAGATAACAGCCGTAGTCTCCTTATGTCGAATATGAGTTCCTGTTATCAACGGCTTTTAGGGGGAACGGAAGAAAATGCTGACACGTTGTTTTTGTAACTTAATCAAATAAGTACAGAATGTGTCGGCCGCAGCCGCTGTCAAGATGGAAATGCCTCTTCATCCTCGGAACAGAACATTTTAAGGGCCTCTTCAAAATTCAGAGTCGCTTCGATCTTCTTTGAAAAACATGTGGCGGCTATCACGAGTACGAGCCGCCAAAATGTTCTTCTGACAGAATTCTAGATATGCAGATGAGGCGAGACGCGGCCGTCAAAAATAGTTCTAGCCTCGAGGAGAAACATTTCTGATGCAAAGAACACGTTTGTTAAAGCTCATCTGGGCTCCGGTCCAGAACACCGGTACTGTCATTTATCTATTAGTCATCTTTAGAGATCGATTAAATATGTTTCAAATTCATTATCTATGAAGGGTAAAGTGTTTTTTAACCCCTCCTGTAATTCCTGGAGTCATCAGCTGACATCTGAACAGTTTGTTTGACTCTCAGACTCAGACGGAATGAAGATCAACAAACATGATGCTGCCTTCATTCACAGAGAGAAAACTGTTTCCATTACAGCCTCACGCTTTTGTTCTTCATCAAGTGATGAGGATGAGAACATCATTTAAAGAAAAAAGTACATTCTTAACATAAAACAATTATTTATATCCAAGTATTATTGACATATCTAGTAAATCCCGAGGTTAAAGGTCACTGAAGTATGTTTTATACTTGTACCTTCACCTGTGTGAGCAGGAACTCTGAAGTGGTGAACAGGTACTTCCTGATTGACTGGGGTATAAATATGAGGTGACACAGGCCTGGTTCTCTCTGAGGTTCTTCACCATGATGAAGACCAGAGAACACAGCAATGAGGAGCAAAGAAAAGTTGTAGAGCTGCACAAATCTGACAATGGAGACAAGAACATCTCTCAGCAGTTCAAAGGTCAGTTTGAACAGTTAGATGAATAATGAAGACTTTTAAAGAGACTGGAGATGTTAGACATCAACCTGGAAGAGGACGTGTCTGTAAACTGACCCCACACACTGTGAGGAGGATGGTTGGACTAATAAAAGTCTCTCCAAGGATTACAGCTACAGAGGTCAGAGGTCAGTTGAATCTTGGGGTCAGAAAGTCTCCCTAACCACCATCAGATGGTGCCGACACCAACACCAGCTGTTTGAGAGGGTAGCAGGAAAAAAGCTTCTGCTGTCGTCCACACACAAGCTAACGCTGCTACAAGCTAACGCTGCTACAGTTTTATCCACAAAAAAGAATTTTTTTCACCTCATTTTATCATTTTCTTCAAAGATTGTCCATAATTGTGAGGGCGGCGTTGGGAGGTAGGTGAATATTCGAGTAGCTTCATCTGGGATTGAAGCGACTGTCTGCTCCCTTCTATCCCAATAACAACACTAATAGTAAAAGATCTTTACTGGTTATATCCTATGTGATACTTTGAAACAGAACGGGATCATCTCTTTTATTGTGAGAAGAGTAAATTTGTAGATTTCCAACAAACAGGAAACGTGATAATGCTTTCAGAGAAGAGACTTCCATCGTCCGACCTTTTTGACTGGGAGGCCCGTCACTTCCAGAAAGATAAGATAAGATAAGATAAGATAAACCTTTATTAGTCCCACAATGGGGAAATTTCCAGGTTACAGCATTGAGAGCATATAACAGAATAACATTATGTACAATTAAATAAATGAAATGAAATGTGCAGTTGTGGACATGTTGAGTAGCAGGATTTCCCTGAATGACCAGCGACGGCTGACAAAGACTGTCTTTTATCCCTGCAGAGTCTGGAGGGTTACGTAACCGCTAACTCATGACCCTTAATTATCTGGACATAATGGCATTATTAAAACGCTACAAGGCTTCATATTGTGGTCATTACTGCAGCTTAGCGTTTCCATCTGGCTTGATTTATGGATTTAGTCACTTATAATACGTTTTCTACAGAAGAAGGGAACCGTCATGGGGTAAAAACATGAAACATGCTCATTATTCATTTCATGCCAGCATTCTGTGCCTCCGGCCGCTGAAACGCCTTTGTGTTATTTACAGAAATCTATAATAGACTTAATAGACTTCCGTTTCATTCCTCTCATCTGGGGTTGTTTCGCTGTGGGAGCTGTGGATGTTCACATCTTAAAAGAGTTTAAGAACGAGGGAGACGGCAGACATGAGGACAGTTTTTAAAGACAGTTTTTAACATTATAATCCTACAAACGCTCACACTAGACGCTTCATCCACAGACACGAGATCTCACAGGAAGACGTGACCAAACCTGACTTCAGAAGAACAAACATGGAGGACGATGGACGTCCTCGTCCATCCTGTTGTGATGTATCTGGTGTGACTCGTTATAAAAAAGCTGGCATTGTTGTCATACTTCCACAAGCTGCTCTTCTTCTTCTTCTTCTTCTTCTTCTTCTTCTTCTTCTTCTTCTTCAATAACCCACCTGGCTCAGGGTTCAGGTGTGTTGGGTGTCTGTTCGCTGTAAAAGTACGCAACATCCGATTATGACGCATCCCGGTCCGCTCGCTCTCATTGGCTGTCGCGGGTATTTCATTGGAGCCGGCCCAATCAGGAGTTGTAAACATCAAACGCGTTTGATGTTTACGATTGGAGACCGGGGAGATCGTTCCAGCTCGATCGGGAGTGGTGAGATAATCGTATCAGCGCCACATTTGGACAATTATTCTGTTTAAGTCTTGAATCGGGCCATGGCCCCCGGACCTTTGGGGGCCAAATCAGGCATTAAATGGGCCGTTTTATTCCTATTTTTCAGGCGGAGAGGGAACATGAAGAACGCTTTGGAACAAAACCTGGTCTCGTTATTTTTGCTCATTTTCATTCAGATCTCATGACCAAAGGTGGGGGGGGGGGGGGGGGGGGGGGGGGGTAGAGTGAGGGGAAAAGCTCCATTCTTCTGGCTCAGTCTTCTTCATGACAGCAATTAAACCAAAATTCCTGCTGATGCAGCACCAGACCGTCGATCTCACGCTCCACACCCCCCCATCAGTTATGAACATGACAACGAGACATTTCACTTGAGGTAGTAACTAACCCGAACCCAGAATAGAATACAAATATCACAAACAGGAACTGAAACAGTCCCAATGAAAGAATACATTTATCTTTATGAACCGGGGTACAAATCTACCGTTTAAAGAACAAGTCCAGCTATTTCATACTCTGTCCAGGATCGGCATGATCTGGATGTATCTACAGAAATAACCTTAACTTTGGTTATATTGAGACTGGGTTGCCCATAGCAACCGCCGCTGTCCCCTTTAATAACATCCCATAACATACTGCTATCTTGCAGTAACTCCCACACAAGATAATGATGTCACCAGGTGTCTCATTCCATTCATCCATCTTCCTCGTCTTATCCAGGGCCGGATCCTCCCGGGTCGGACTTCCCTGGAAAACCTCCGGAGGGAGGTGTTCCAGAGGACCGTGGTCAGATGATGAACCACTTCAGCTGGTTCCGCTAGTCATGAAGAGGCAGCAGCTCCACTCTGAGCTCCTCCAGATGTCTGAGCCGTCACCTTATCTCTACGCTGAGCCCAGCTAAGCTAAGCAACATTATTTTTTCATGAAAGTTAGTTGTTGACGTTTGAACATTTACAGTAAACTAGGAGAAAAACCA
Source organism: Lophius americanus (assembly GCA_037951165.1). NCBI lineage: Eukaryota > Metazoa > Chordata > Actinopteri > Lophiiformes > Lophiidae > Lophius > Lophius americanus. Next base: position 794,184 of record JBBDHG010000067.1, read on the forward strand.
GTTAGTTCTCCTTCAGGCGGTTCATATGAGGTACATTTGGAGTAAAACGCACCGACGGATAGGAACTTATTTCTGATTAACAGAGTTTTGCATTGAAACAGGATTAAAGGGAAGGAACTGCGGCAGACCCGCTATAACCATCCCACCATTATACCCCCTTATATAAATAGATCAAAATGAATCACAAATAATATGCTTTGACCATGTAATCATGAAAATGATGGACAGACGGTACAAAAATAAAAATGTTCTACTTCGACCGACGCTGAAAGCCCCTGACTGCTCAACCCGGCATTTACCAAATCACCCACATATTCATGCAGGGATTGGAGGGAAGTAGTTATTATTCTCCACTTGCTGTTCAGGTAGGACAATTACATGAAATCTCTCAACAGCTCAAGATGTCAGTTTGAACAGTTAGATGAATAATGAAGAAGTTTAAAGAGACTGGAGATGTTAGACATCAACCTGGAAGATGACGTGTCTGCAAACTGACCCCACACACTGTGAGGAGGATGGTTGGACTGACTAAAGACTCTCCAAGGATCACAGCTAGAGAGGTCAGAGGTCAGCTGAATTTTGGGGTCAGACAGTCTCCCTAACCACCATCAGATGGCGCCGACACCAACACCAGCTGTTTGGGAGGGTAGCAGGAAAAAAGCCACTGCTGTCGTCCGCACACAAGCTAACGCTGCTTCAAGCTAACGCTGCTACAAGCATACGCTACTACAAGCATTCGCTGCTACAAGCTACCGCTGCTACAAGCATACGCTGCTACAAGCTACCGCTGCTACAAGCTACCGCTGCTACAAGCTAACGCTGCTAAAAGCTAATGCTGCTAAAAGCTAATGCTGCTAAAAGCTAATGCTGCTAAAAGCTAAGGCTGCTAAAAGCAAACGCTGCTACAAGCTAACGCTGCTACAGTTTGACAAACATCACTGGGACTTTCACTGGAACAAGGTCAGAGGTCAGATGAGACCAAAGTAAAGCTTTTAGGCAAGAAACATCTGAGATGGGTGTGGCCTAACAAGACAGAAACGGTGAAGTCTGGTGGTGTATCTCTGATGCTGTGATCCTGCGTCGTCCACATGGTGATTTGGACCCCTGGGACCCCAAACATAATGTCTCGTTCCACTATTTTGCAGAATATTTACAACTAAGTTCGCCCTCATCCAACAGCTCAGGGTTTCCAAAGACTATGACCTCAGTCGAGGAGAGTTCTCGAGCCTCTAGTAGTCACTCTTCAAAGAAGAGTCTCGTCTTTACTTTAACAATGTTTTTCAAATTTGACAGATGAGCTGTTTTCTTCAGTTGTTGAATCTGGTTTCTTTCAGCTGAGACTCATAGTAGAGGTAAAGGCCGATCATCAGAAGGTTCTGGAACTGTGATCCTAGCATTCTTAACATCTCACCTTCAAAAGTCAGCTTCAACCCGGAAATCCTGCAGTTTGTGGAACATCTGATCACTGCAAAATGAGATCTTTGTTGAAGACACGTCTCTTCTCTTTGTCCTTCCCTTTCAGATCAGAACCTTACAACCCAACAGATTGTACTGATGATGGAATCTTATTTCCCTCTTGCACCTTTTTACTTTGTATTTAGCGAGTTGGTCGACCTTGGTTGTTTTTAAATGTGCCATAGAAATAAAGTCTGACCTGACAGGAAGTAGAAGACGGAACATCCGTGAGAGTTGATACAGAGAAACAACCGATGGCTCCATGGAAAATATCAGATACCCCTTTTCCACCGAGCTGGTTCCAAGGCTAGTTCGGAACCAGAGCCTGACTTAGCATCAGATCTTTGTTTTTCCACAGCCTAAGCACCAGCTCCTGGCTCTCAAAACCGGTGCCAGACAACCACCAACTCTTTGCTCTAGAGGGTTATTGCGACCAAAAAGACCAGCACCAACTCTGAACGGCCATTTTTAAAACAACAGCCGAGCGACTTTCATCCGATTAACTTTGAAAATAAATCTAAAAATCTGGATCTCAAAGTAGTCTTGCAAAGCCAGGAACAGCACCTGCACGGAGACGATGAGCTCCTCCTGTCATGCCTTGTAATTGGGTTTGTTGTCCTATGGTTTCCTGATTGCTTCTCCACCCCTTGATTGTTAAAACCTGCGTCCTGTTAAGACTCTGCCTCAGTGTATTTAAGCTGTGCTCCCCTTCCCACCTGTGCCAGATCGTGTTGTTCCATTGTGCCAACCTATCCAGCGTAATTCCTAGTGTTCCATGGTTCTGATCTCTGCTCGTAAGAAACCTTGTATTTTTTACCTGCTCCCTCGGTTATTGTTTGCCTGACCTTACGAGTAAAGAGTTTATTCACCAGACGTTGTATTAGTTGTGCTTGTGGATCCTAATTGTGGTGCCAGCCTGACACCTCCGTCTTCGTTGTTGTGCTTGAGTATGGCGCCAGCGTTGCTGGGTAAACAGACAGATGGAACGACGTTATACGGGACGTAATGGCGCCGCTCTGACTTGGCTCCTTACCAATGGAATGGTTAACAGGTTCTTGGGAGGTTCGTGGGTTAAACCAACTAAGTTCTGGCACTAGCACCAGCACCGAACTAGCACCAGGTTCTTTTTGATGGAAAAGGGGTTAGCGTTGATCTCGGTGCCGCGATCACAAAAAGCCTGTTTGGTACTGGAAACGCCGCCTGACTGTCCCAGCAGTAATAATAATAAACTGTGACGCCGTCAACAACGACGTCCACTTGATTTTTCTCTCTACATATTTAAAGCCACGTAGACGCCGTAGGAATGAGAGACTCTCTCTGCAGGCGTCAACCTGCGCTGACACAGATTGCATTTAATTGGGCTGTTTGCGAGACTGAAAATGGACGAAACAATGCCTCGGCGTCTTGGCAGAGACATTTGTAGGACTCTGAGCCGCGGCTCTGTGGAAGGCGAGTGGAGGTGCCAGCTCCTGCAGATATCTGTTCTGTGGGGTTTGTGTTCAGAAGCCTCCTCCCGTCCTGACGCGACACACTACTGTCCTGACGAGGGAGAGCCGGAGAGAAGTGGAGCATGATATTTTATGAATAGTGTGACAATATAAGAAAAAAGGAATGAAGGATTGTGTGAAGAGGAGACAAAGAGGAAGGGAGGTCTGTCTGAGATAGCTGCTTCCACGTGGACTCAAAGAAGATCTCAGAGGCAGAGCGGTGAAAGCCATCAATCATCCACTTGGTGTTCTGGTTCCAAGTTCAGCAACGGGCAATCAGTCAGCGAGGGACGGACATTCAGAGCTGGGAGCAGGCAGTGGTCTTCTCCGCTGATCTTCTGTGAAGAAGAAGGAGAGAGGGCCGGTGTGTAGAGG
>JBBDHG010000067.1:802500-830000 GCA_037951165.1 Lophius americanus
TTGGTTTAAGGGCAGAAGGTGAAACTAATCCCTCATGAAGGTGACTCAGAGAAGTCCCAGGATTGTACCTTTAGAAGATCCTCCTCCTAAAAGTATCTTCTAAAGGGATACACTTTAAAGAAACTAAGGCCTAATTATTTCTTAAAATGTCTGTTCTGGATCTGAAGAACGTATCCATCATCCATGATGATGATCGCCGTCGTTGACCTTGAGGGGTCCACCTGTAGCCCTCATCCATCTGCCTGATTCCCATCATTATCCTCATTAAAAGCCTGAAAGGTCTGGGTGGGCTGCAGGTAATGCATCACTCCCCCGGAAGGATGAGGAGGGAGAAATAGTCTGTGTCCATCACCTGCAGAACCCGAACCGTTTTATAGGCTGTCCAACTGTCGCCTTTCCTGCCACATGGTGGCGCTTTCATTTGAACCAAGGCAGTGGAGAGTGATCGCTAAAGTTAGCTCCACGCGTGAGGATAGAAGGCCCGATTTAGTTCAAGGTTTGCCCCCGCTACCAGGGGTCGGGGGGGCGTGGCCCGATTTGAGGCTTGTCCCAAACAAGTATTTGTGTATGGCGTCGATACGATGACCTTACTGCCCCTGATCTCCAATCAGAAACATCAAACATGTTTAACACGTTAACCCTGTCCAGGTTACTTCCTACACAGGAAGTGGTTCCATAGATCGTGGTCCCAACTGCCCCTAACTTCAAATGTTTTTCCACGTCTGTTGTATTTACTTCAATACTGCTAGAACTATCACTAATCTTTCTTTCACCGCTGGAGGCCTGAAAGATTCATCGTGAAACAGTTCACCTTCGTACAGGTGCTTTAAAGTCACCGTCAGGCTGTTGTTGTAGCGAAAGGGGGCGGGGCTTAATAATAAATACAGGACATCAATAATTGGGGCCCACATGTTTTAAAAATGGGGTTTATGTTAGGAATGGAATGTTTGGGGTTTATGTTAGTTGAGTGAAATGTTTGTGTTTCTGTGAATAATCTGAATCAAAGATCAGGTCCAGACTGTTTGTCTGTAAGGTTACGTTTGTTCAGAGTGTTTACGGTTCTCACTGGATAAAAGAAGAATACACCTTCAGAAGGTTTTATTCTGTGACCATGTTTCAAGGAAGTAGAGCATTTCAGGCTGTGATGTATATTCTATACTATATAGTACTTCCTTTATGTTTTCGAGTACTCAGCTCAGGTGGGCTTTGTTTTAGAAAAGGAGCAATAAGGGCAATGACCCAAAAGCAATCATACTAAAGTGGAAAAAAAACCTTGTTTCACCAAAAGAAGTAATAATCTCAGGATAAATGTATTTTTATTCCTACCCTCTCTGAGATTAAAGGCCTTGTGGAATCTTTGAAGTTTCCAGTTGTAAAAGACATTTTCAATCTTTATGGGGAAAATAAAGGTTGAATAGAAATAACAATTCACCCCCAAAGATTCATCACCTTGTTAGAGTTTAGTCGTCCTTCTTCTGGATGCAGTTATCGTTCCACACATCCTCAGTTGTCTACCACGGGTCCAGTGACTCACATATCTTAAACTTCAGGATTTCATCACCAGCTGTCTACGTCAAGGTCAACGGGTTTTTGGCTGTTTACGAAAAAAAAAGGTCCTCCCTTTCACTGCTGCGCCGGTGAAACCCAAACCCTCCGAGTGTCCGTCCCCTCCGACTGTCTCCTGGAGAACCAGTACCAGAACTCCTTCCATAGAACTCCAGCAGCTTCACTGACTCCCTGTAAAAAAAGAGGACCATCCTAAGATCCTCCTCTTCTTCTTCAAGTCTCTCCATACCGTCGCAACTCCGTATTTCTACGCCCTCCTTCATCGCTACACGCCCCCCCTACTCTTCGTTCTCATTGGCTCCCTGCCCGTTTGTCAACTATGGGGTCTGGAGCTTTTAGCCGTGGAGCCCCTGGTCTCTGGAACCCTGTCCCACAAACCAGCCGTGATCCTGATCCTGCCCACGATCAAACCCCGTCTTAAGTCCAGCTTTTCCAGACGAACTTATTCTGTGTGATCGCCGTAGATGACCTTGTTTTTAGTTTTAGTTTTTATTACAAATCCTTTTGGTGACATCTTTATATTTATTGTCTTGTTTTGTTTATTGTCTATCTGTAAGGGGACCTTGACTGTCCTGTAAGGCACCTATAAATAAAATGTATTATTATTATTATTACTCCTCCAAGTGTACCAGTGTCCTACATCGACCCAACTAGACGGCGCTGGAGAGTCTCGTCTAACAACCATGTTGAGGAATGTTCTTGTCATTTATACTGTAAGTCAAGGATTCACTGTCAAGAGAAAAGCATCATGGGTGTTTGTGGGCGTGGCCAAGTTGGCTCAGTTGTTTTCTGTATTTCTCATTGGTCAAGTCACCATTTTTCCTTGGAAACATAATAAATGCCATGAAAGTTCTGGATCTGGTGGTTCTTTTGATGATGTCTAAAATAAGTTCAAAGGGAATGGGAAGGGAAGGAGAGAGAGAGGGATGACAGCATGAGAGTGAGAGCGAGAGAGACAGAGAGAGACAGAGAGAGTGAAAGAGAGAGAGAGAGAAAAGGAGAGAGAGGGATGACAGCATGAGAGGGAGAGAGAGAGAGAGAGAGAAGGGGAGAGAGAGGGATGACGCATGAGAGGGAGAGAGAGGGAGAGAGAGTGAGAGAGAGAGAGAAAGAAGGGGAGAGAGAGGGATGACAGCATGAGGGAGAGAGAGGGAGAGAGAGTGAGAGAGAGTGAGAGAGAGTGAGAGAGAGAGATTGGATCTAAGAGAGAGATTTAGGACTGAGGTCCTACAATATTCTAAGAAAAAGTCTTTTTACATGACTCTTCTGTTATCGAATATCATTTCAATAATCATGTAAAAAATCTATGTTGTCAGAACCATGTCCACACGGAAGGGATGGACATGTGAATTTCATTCCTTCATTCTTTCATTCTTTCATTCTTTCATTCTTTCATTCCTTCATTCTTTCATTCTTTCATTCCTTCATTCCTTCATTCTTTCATTCTTTCATTCCTTCATTCCTTCATTCCTTCATTCTTTCATTCTTTCATTCTTTCATTCTTTCATTCCTTCATTCCTTCATTCTTTCATTCTTTCATTCCTTCATTCTTTCATTCTTTCATTCTTTCATTCTTTCATTCTTTCATTCCTTCATTCTTTCATTCTTTCATTCCTTCATTCCTTCATTCTTTCATTCTTTCATTCCTTCATTCCTTCATTCCTTCATTCCTTCATTCTTTCATTCTTTCATTCTTTCATTCTTTCATTCCTTCATTCCTTCATTCTTTCATTCTTTCATTCCTTCATTCTTTCATTCCTTCATTCCTTCATTCTTTCATTCTTTCATTCTTTCATTCTTTCATTCTTTCATTCTTTCATTATTTCATTCTTTCATTCTTTCATTCCTTCATTCCTTCATTCCTTCATTCTTTCATTATTTCATTCTTTCATTCTTTCATTCTTTCATTCTTTCATTCTTTCATTCTTTCATTCTTTCATTCTTTCATTCCTTCATTCTTTCATTCTTTCATTCTTTCATTCTTTCATTCTTTCATTCCTTCATTCTTTCATTCTTTCATTCCTTCATTCCTTCATTCTTTCATTCTTTCATTCTTTCATTATTTCATTCTTTCATTCTTTCATTCTTTCATTCCTTCATTCTTTCATTCTTTCATTCCTTCATTCCTTCATTCTTTCATTCTTTCATTCCTTCATTCTTTCATTCCTTCATTCTTTCATTCTTTCATTCCTTCATTCCTTCATTCTTTCATTCTTTCATTCCTTCATTCCTTCATTCTTTCATTCTTTCATTCCTTCATTCTTTCATTCCTTCATTCTTTCATTCTTTCATTCTTTCATTCCTTCATTCCTTCATTCTTTCATTCTTTCATTCCTTCATTCTTTCATTCTTTCATTCTTTCATTCTTTCATTCTTTCATTCCTTCATTCCTTCATTCCTTCATTCCTTCATTCTTTCATTCTTTCATTCTTTCATTCCTTCATTCCTTCATTCTTTCATTCTTTCATTCTTTCATTCCTTCATTCCTTCATTCTTTCATTCTTTCATTCTTTCATTCCTTCATTCTTTCATTCTTTCATTCTTTCATTCCTTCATTCCTTCATTCCTTCATTCCTTCATTCTTTCATTCTTTCATTCCTTCATTCCTTCATTCCTTCATTCTTTCATTCTTTCATTCTTTCATTCTTTCATTCCTTCATTCCTTCATTCCTTCATTCCTTCATTCTTTCATTCTTTCATTCTTTCATTCTTTCATTCCTTCATTCCTTCATTCTTTCATTCTTTCATTCTTTCATTCCTTCATTCCTTCATTCTTTCATTCTTTCATTCTTTCATTCTTTCATTCTTTCATTCTTTCATTCCTTCATTCCTTCATTCCTTCATTCCTTCATTCTTTCATTCTTTCATTCTTTCATTCCTTCATTCTTTCATTCTTTCATTCTTTCATTCTTTCATTCTTTCATTCTTTCATTCCTTCATTCTTTCATTCCTTCATTCTTTCATTCTTTCATTCCTTCATTATTTCATTCTTTCATTCTTTTGCTGCTTGGAATTGAATTTTATCAGAATTTTTCATTTATTTTTATATTTTCTTGAGCAAGAATGTAACTAAATCCAGAAATACTCTGTTTTGAGGTTGAGTTCATCTTCAGCCATGGTTTTCTAGTGGGTCCACACATTTAAGTTCTTCTACCAGGTTCTTCTCCACATCTGAACGTCACAAAAGAAGAACATTTGAATCTTTGAGTTCATGTTTTCATGGGGCTCAGGGGTCCGTCACTCCACGCCACACAAACGCCGTGAAAACTGTTTACTAAGTTACCGGGCCTCGTGTGCCGAACGGACTTAAAAATCCGAGGATCACAGATCCAATTTGGTTTTTGCGATGAAGAACTTTTGCTATGATTAGAGTCCATGTGAGCGGCGCTGATTAAATATCCTCGGCCTTCTGTTGTGGGCAGGCGGTCAGAATTAAGAGGGTTCTTTAAAGGTAGACACTCGGGATTCGTAGGATGTGGACTCTGGTGCCGGTTAAGGATGACCAGTCCGGGTCGAGTAGCTCTGCCTGCCCTGCTGTTTCTGACCTCTTCTTCTCCCGACCCCTCAGAAAGGTCGCCGCGGTCCACCTTCTTCTCACCAGTCAAAGTTCCGGAACCTTGGACTTGGTTGTTCCGGCGTGTTGAGGATCGGTCCACGGGTCACTTGTTGATGAACGGATGCTCCAGCACCTCAGGGGGGGTCATCCTCGCGGCTGCATCGAGTCGGAGCATTCCTTTAATCAAGTCCACAAACACCGGCAGTTCTGTCTTCTCTGGGTCAGAACTCACTGGGATCTAGAAGTTACAGAACCACAACAACAAACGTCAGGGATGTCTTCTCTGGTTAAATGAAGTACAGACACATCCTGGAGATATCTCCTACTCTACCAGTACAAAACATACCTTCATCTTTTCCCCATCATCTTCAATCCACCTTATTATCAACATCTAACCTTTATCTCACTTACACAATTTAACAAACATGATATTCTACACATAAAACAAATACTTTTCTCTTTAACATGTTTGTAGCAGTTATTGTCACCCTGCATTTAATATCTAGCCCCGCCCCCTTTTGCCCCAATAAAAGTCTGAGTCTCCTTCTGTAGTCTGTGAGGAGGTCTGAGGACACCTGGAGAAGATCTGAGACCATTCCTCCATACAGAACCTCTCCACCTCCTTCAGGTTCTGAGGTCCACACTGGTGGACTCTCCTCTGCAGCACATCCCACAGATGTTCTGGTGGGTTCTGGTCAGGTGACTGGGATGGCCATGTCAGAACCTTTATTCTGTGACCTCTGAACCCTTCTTGGGTTGATGTTGAGGTGATCTTCAGATCATTGTCCTGCTGGAAGGTCCAACCACGACCCACTTTAAGGTTCCTGACAGGCTTTTAAGTCTTCATCCAGTATCTGCTGGTGTTTGATGGAGTCTATGGAACCATGTCTTTAACAAGATGTAAAGAACCTTTGGTAGAAAAATAACCCCACAGTATCAGAGATCCACCACCAGACTTCACAGTGGGTATGAGGGGCTTCTCTCTATGGCTTTCTTTCTTGATAGGCCACACCCATCTTAGATGTTTGTAGACAAAAAGCTCAGACTGAAAATATACTTCAGTGACCTTTGATCCCAGGATTTACTAATAATAATTTTTTGACACATGTTTTTGGGAAATATATTTGTTTTATGTTAAGAATGTAAAGTTTCTTACATTTTTTTTAAATTAAAGATCATGGAATAGATGATAAAGTAATTTTTTCATCTTATTTTTTTTCCAAGGATACCAATAAATCTGGGTCGTGGTTTTATTCTGCTGAGTGACGGATTGAAACCTACACTGATGATGTCATCCAGAGAGCTCAGCTTCACCACCCTGGTCTCCAATGCTTTTATTCCAGTCTCTCTCCGAAACTGTTCCGGCGTCTGAACAGACAGTTTGTGATTAGATTGGACATCTGGAATACAGGAAACTTGAACAAACCGCTAAACGCAAAGTCACATATTTAACGCTTTCAATTAGAAAAATAATTGCGGGTGTTTGGACCCAGCAAGATGGACGGTGTAGTGATGGTACCTTCAGCTTCCAGAGATTGGTGGTTGAGATGTCGTCTCTCTGGAAAAAACGAGGAGTGTTCTGTCCAGAAGTGAGCAGGTCGTCGGGAGGCTGACCCTGAGTTTCAATAATGTACCTCATCTGAAGACAAAACCATCGTCCGGTTAGGGTTAGGGGGAAAAATGCTGAACACACAGATATGAAAACACAGATCTCAACATGCGGTTACTGAGGAAAGGTCAGTCTCAGAATGTGAAGACATTTCCCCACAGAAAGATAGAGAAGAAGTACCGACCACATCATATCCACTCATGCCGGGGTAAAGTTTAGTTCCCAGGTACAAGAACGCCGTCAGGCAGCCCAGAGACCAAACATCTATGGCCTCTGTGAAGGGAAGGCCCAGGATAATCTCTGGGGACCTGAGAGAGGACAAACAGACACGTCAGGGGGGCACGGCGAGTAGCGCAGCTGTTCTGGGTTCAAATCCACCTCGGTTCTTGGGACCTTTCAGGGTGGAGTGTGTGGAACCCAGGTTTGAGCCAGTCTCCTCTGAGGACTCCGGCTTCCACCCACATTCTGACGTATTCTAAATACTGTAGGTGAATTTGTGACTCTATTAGCCCTTTTCTACCGAGCTGGATCCAGGGCTAGTTAGGAACCAGAGCCTGACTTAGCACCAGTTATTTGCTTTTCGACAGCCTAGTTCCTGCCCACCAGTTCCTGGCTCTCAAAACCTGGTCTAGAGCCAAGGACCGATTACATCAGGGGATGGGGGCGGGGCTATTGAGACCAACAAGACCGGCGCAAACAATGACACTGCCATTTTTATAATAATAATAATAATAATACATTTAATTTATAATGCACTTTACATTTGGATCAAATCTCAAAGTGCTACAAGGCAAAAGCAGATAAAAGCATCAATAAAAAATAAATAAATAAATAATAATAATAACTATACAAAAACATGACCAAAAGCATTAATGTTAATTACAGTTATAGGTTCTGCTAAAAAGGAAAGTTTTAAGTCCTTTTTTAAATGTGTCAGTCGTCTGTGGAGCCCTCAGATGGTCAGGGAGGGCATTCCACAGACGAGGGGCAGCAGAACAGAAGGCCCGATCTCCCATGGTGCTGAGCTTAGTCCGGGGAAGGAGGAGGCGGTATGACTGGGTAGAACGGAGGGATCGTGTCGAGGTCAGTGGGGTGAGTAGTTCTTTCAGGTAGGGGGGGGCGTTACCATGGATGCACTGGTGAGTGAGGAGAGAGATCTTATAATCAATCCTGGTGGAGATGGGAAGACGATGAAGGGAATGAAGAACAGGAGTGATGTGTTCGTGTTTACGAACTCTCATCAGGATCCTTGCAGCACTGTTTTGAACATACTGCAGTCTTTGAAGACTTTTATCAGGGATCCCGATGAGGAGTGATGAAGGTCGTTACAGTAATCCAGTCGGGAGGAGACGAACGCATGGACCAGCTTTTCAGCATCACTCAAGGTTAGTGACGAACGGAGTTTGGAAATATTTCGGAGATGGTGAAAGGAGATCTTGCAGATGTGTTTGATGTGGGATTCAAAAGTGAGTTGAGGGTCGAATCTCACGCCGAGGTTGGTGACTGATGAAGAGAGGGGAATGTCGTGACCAGAGAAGGTAAAACTGGTTCTGGAGGAAGACTGAGTCTGATGAGGGGTGCCAATTAAAATAGCTTCGGTTTTGGAGCTGTTCAACTGGAGAAAGTTGTTTTTCATCCACACCTTCATCTCCTCCAGACAAGCGCGGAGAGTTGACAGGGGAGATGATGATGACGATGAGGATGGAGAGGCTGAGGAGGAACATGTGTCAGTTTTTATGTAGATTTGCGTGTCATCAGCGTAACAATGGAATGAGAGTCCATAATGACTGATGACACGGCCAAGGGGGAGGGGCATGTATAGTATGAAGAGAATGGGGCCAAGAACTGACCCCTGGGGGACCCCACAGGTGACGGTGTGTGTCCGGGACTTTGAACTTCCAAGGGAAACGTATTCTGTTCTGTCAGTGAGGTAGGATTGAAACCAGTTTAGGGCGGTGGCAGTGAGTCCAGTGGTGTGATGTAGGCGGTGTAGGAGTGTTCCAGGGTCAACTGTGTCGAAGGCAGCAGATAAATCAAGGAGAATCAGGAGGGAAGGTGAACCAGCATCTGCTGCCATCCGTAGGTCATTTGTGACTCTAAGCAGATGTTTCTGTGCTGTGGGCGGAGCCAAAACCAGACTGAAAGGTTTCAAAGAGGTTGTTGTATTTGAGGTGGTCCTGGAGGTGGGCAGCAACTACTTTTTCCAGAACTTTGGAGAGGAATGGGAGTTTGGAAATGGGCCTGTAATTAGCAAAAAGTTCTGGATCGAGAGTAGGTTTTTTGAGAGGTGGTCTGAATATGGCGGCTTTTAGGGCAGATGGAACAAAGCCGGCCTGGAGGGATTTATTTATAACATCGGTGATCAGGGGACTGATGGAAGAGATGTTAGTTTTCACTAGGGCTGTAGGAAAGGGGTGGAGGGCACAGGTGGAGGATTTCATTGTCCTGATGATAACCTCAACCTCCTGCTGTGAGATTTCTGGGAAACATCTTAGAGGCTGGGAGACCTCAAACTGAAAGTAAGCAGACTGGATAGGTAGAGGGGAGGAAAGAACAGAACGGATTGAGTCAATTTTTGATTGATAATTTTTGATTTTTGGCTCCTCCATCGTCGTTGTTGTGTTTGAGTATGACCCCAGCATCGTAGACCGTGACCTACTGACGCAATACGGTGGCGTGATGGCGTGGCTCTGTCTAGCACCAGCACCGAACTAGCACCAGGTTCTTTTTGGGCGAAAAGGGGTGTCAGGTGTACCCAGCTGAGGTCCAATGTCAGCCGGGATCAGCTCCAACCCCAGGCAACCCTGAACAAAATAAACAGTCACAGAAAATGGAGGCACGGAACTATTTTAGGAACTTATCGCCGAGGCATTAAAACTAAATAGTGAAGAAGTTTGGTGACACTGATCGGTGGTTAACCTCCAGGCTAACGCTAATGCTCTCATTTTATGTGTTGATGCGATAACTTAAATTTTAACCCTCCATATGCCTTACTGCGAGGAAGAACTGGATTGAATGAATAAAAACCCACTTCTTGGGTATATCATATTTTACATTAATAGTTTGTATTTGACTCACCAGGTGGAGTTTTTCTTTTCTTTACAAAAAAAACGTTCTATCGGACAAAACTTTGTTCTATTTCGGTTTCAATCAGCGAGATTGTTTGTACAACGCAGGAGTTAGAGGTCTTTTAGAGGACTGCCGTCGGGGGCAGCCTACCTTTTAAATGACTGCAACAGAGCCTCGCTGATTTAATCAAAGTCCCGACCTTATATGACGTGACAGTGGATGGGAATCTTCAACGATGAGGACATCAGACAAGAGTTCGCCACTGAGGTTCAGGTGGCTGCAGATACTCACCTGGAGGATCGGGTCTGGATGTAGGCGCCCACGCTGGCGGCTGACGCCTCGCACGCCATGCCAAAGTCAATCAGCTTGACTCTGAAAGGCTCCAGGGCGTGGTTGACCAGCATGACGTTCTCCACCTTCAGGTCGGCGTGAATGAAGCCCAGAGCCTTCAGGTGGTCGAGGGCGATGGCGAGCTGGAAAGTTATTGGTGTCACTCGTGTTTAAAGAAAGGCAACGACAGTCAGGTGGATAATCTTAAAAGTCTGTTGGTAACGCTGAAAGGAAGTTGGAAGCTCATACTTGCTGGACAATAGTTCGAATGTCCTTCAGGAGCAGAGGCTGGAAAAGTCTCTTCTTCATGAACTCAAAAAGACTTTGGTCCAGCTCCTCAAATTCCATACAGAAAAATCCCATATTGTTGAAAGCTCGGTACCAGCGGACTATGTTGCATTTGTCCGGGTCCAGAGATTTGAGCCTCAGCAGAGAAGACACCTGAGGGAAACGTTTAATGTTAGCCTCGGGTTCTGATGTCGTCTGCGAGTCAAACGAGTCAAACCTCCGGTTCTATTCTCACCTCTGACGCCGCCTGTTTTCTGTTCCGCTCCACGTTCTTAATGAGTTTAATGGCCACCGTCTTCATGTCGCCCATCCTCAGACACTTCACCACCTTACCAAAGGTGCCCTGACCCAGAAACGACTGGACCAGGTACGTGTGATCGCTGGAGAACAGCCAGACTCCAGGGACCACCCGGCCGGGCCGGCCAGACTCCGCGGGAGATGATGACATCATTGTAGCTGTCAGAGGTGTATAATAATAATAATAATAATGATCATAGCAATAATAACAATACTAATAAGAATAAGAATAAGAATAATAATGATAATAATTATAATAATGATAATAATAATAATAATAAAGTTGTATTAATAATAATAATAAAGATGTATTAATAATAATAATAAACATGTATTAATAATAATGATAATAATAATAATAATAATAATAATAATAATGATAATAATTATAATAATAATAATAATAATAATAATAATAATAATAATAATAATAATAATAATAAAGGTAATAATAATAAAAATGATGAAGTTAATAATAATAATAATAATAATAATAAAGGTTATTAGGAAATAAATAAATAATAATAATGATGAAGGTAATAATAATAATAATAATAATAATAATAATAATAATAATAATAATAATAAAGGTAATTAGGAAATAAATAAATAAAAATAATGATGAAGGTAATAATAATAATAATAAACAATTATTATTAATAATAATAATATTTAAAATAATAAATAAATAATAATTAGCAAATAAATAAATAATAATAATTAATCATAATAATGATTAAAGAGAATATTTCTTATTTTAAGATATGACAGAACCTGTTTAGAATATGACCCACTGGTATCAGGTGCATGCTAAAAGGAATGAGGGGCCAAGGCTGGAGCCCTGAGGGACACCGCAGGTCAAAGGGGCATTAATCATCACCATCATCAAGTTCTTTTGTTTGGGTGTGTTAAGAAGGGGAGGAGTCACACAGAATGATGTAACCTGATACAACCGTAAAAGTCTGATCTCCAGCCTTCTGTCTGGGTTAGAGACTTACTGGGAGAATGTGGGGATTGTGATTGGCTGAGGTTCTGTGAGGGTTCAGCTCTACTGTGGAGACTGGATCTTGCTCCTAACTTCTTATGAAGGCTTCATTGATCTTATCCCAGAAGTGTCACATGGTTGGAGTTTGGCGTGGAGGCTGGTGAACCCCTCTTCTGGGGACTGGGGGTGGGCGTGGGTGGGGGGGGGGCAGCTTCTACAAGCTGGCATAGCAGCAGCAGGCAGAGGAAGACTTGGGGGGTTGTTGCAGTTCAAATAGACCGCCGGTTAGAAGCAGGCGGCCATGAGGAAGACGAGGCAGGAGGTGGGAGGAATCTTCTGCCTGAGCTGGCTCTGCTTCTTCTTCTGCCCTCCAGACACGGTGAAGGCATGTTGCTGCCCCTGAGCTGGCGTGGAAACCTCGCCCACATTTAATCAGATTAAAGGCGTTTCCGCCGCACTGTGACATCATCGACCTTCTCATACAAAGTTCACACAAAAGGAGGAGTCCCTTGAAGTTCTGCTCTGCAGTGGGCCGCGCCTTAACACCACCCCCTATGACCGCTATACATGCCAAAGGTCACGCGGTGAAGGCTGACTGATGGACATCAAAGCCAGCAGACATGTGACTACATGCCGAAGACAACAAAACATACATGCCACCAGAATTCTCCAGCAGACAGGAAGTTCTGGGTCAGGTAGTCCAGTCTGCCCCCATCCTTCCTCTCTACCTCTACTGTACTTACTGCAGTACTTATACTGGTAGTAGTATTAGTAATGTATTTTCCCCCAGGTGTATTCATGAATCATGCAGACAAACAGTCCAGGTTCACACAGTGAAACAGTCCAGGTTCCCACAGTGAAACAGTCCAGGTTCACACAGTGAAACAGTCCAGGTTCACACAGACAAACAGTTCAGGTTCACACAGACAAACAGTTCAGGTTCCCACAGTGAAACAGTCCAGGTTCATACAGACAAACAGTTCAGGTTCCCACAGTGAAACAGTCCAGGTTCATACAGTGAAACAGTCCAGGTTCCCACAGTGAAACAGTCCAGGTTCATACAGTGAAACAGTTCAGGTTCCCACAGTGAAACAGTCCAGGTTCATACAGTGAAACTGTCCAGGTTCATACAGTGAAACAGTCCAGGTTCCCACAGTGAAACAGTCCAGGTTCATACAGTGAAACAGTCCAGGTTACCACAGTGAAACAGTCCAGGTTCCCACAGTGAAACAGTCCAGGTTCATACAGTGAAACAGTCCAGGTTCCCACAGTGAAACAGTCCAGGTTCCCACAGTGAAACAGTCCAGTCTCAAAGACATCACTTCTATCCTTCTAATACTTGAAATAAAAAAATAGTCATGAAATACATCAGTTACTTTAATGTCAGAGACATCAAAGTCATATTTGACATGTCAGAAAGAATCATTACTTCTAATACGAGACAGGAAGTTCTTCCATTGTTGCTTTTTCTCTGGAGATATGAAAATACTTTTTTTCAAATGAAGGTCATTTTCTTTCGAAGTGATTAGACCCTGAAAAAAAAAAGTTGTGGTTTTTACATTCTATTTCTTCTAGAAACTAGATTTTGAACCTTTGAAGGATTAATATCGTAGATGTAACAAATACAGGCAGTAAAATCTTCCTTGTTATTATGCAGATCCTTCGCGTTAACGGGAAACTCAAACATCTCATGGATCACTCTCAAACTTCATCGCCACATAGACCGTAGTGTGAGGAAGAACTGGGTTGACATTGGGAGCGATGGGTTGTATATTTCTGACACTAGGGTGAACTTTATCTCCAAAAGATTTTGGGCCATAAAATCTCCAGCTTTGTCCGATCTTTTCAATGTTTTAATTTGAATTGATCTATTTTGTTTATATCATATTTTATTTATACCCCCAAGGGGCGCTTTTTCTCCAAAAACACAGCTTTCCCACATCTAGATCAAAATCTATTTCTATTTCTGGAACTAGATTGATTTTGGGAACCATAAATTCTCAACAACTGACCGGTTCAGTCCAAACGTGGCCTGAATTTGGAGAAAACAAATTGGTAATGAATCAAGTCGAGGAGATTTATCTAGTTTAAGTCGTATTTTACCCATATTTGAAATTAAAAGTTCATACTTCATTTTACTAAAAAATACCGTGGATGTTATTTCGCCTTTATTGAAGAGTCCAATCATTGGGCTTGCTGGTACAACACAGGGGATGGGGGTCTTTTTCAGGGATAAACCCTTTCTGCCGGGGACGACAGCGCTGACCTTGTTTCCCATCCAAGATGGCGGACGCCTTTGTGTCTCAGCGATCAGGCAGGCCCAGATCGTGTCCTTAAATCTAAAGTCTAAGTAGGATCCATCTCCTGGGGTTGAAGACGAAGACGAGGAGGCCGGCGCTGTCCAATCTAGCCCAGAAAAGAAACAGCACCAGAACTGAAACCAGAGATTCTGTATGTGAAGAGTTACGACACCGAGGAGTCTTTGTTATATATATGTATATATATATATATATATATATAAATGTTATCACACCTATAGGTTATTGTTTTGGTGTCACCAATGTTCATGTTTTTGGAGAGTGGGAGGAAGATGAAAACAAACACAAACACGGGGAGAACATGAAAACTGAAACCGTTGATTTTACAAAAGAAAAGTAGATGAAGCCCTTCTTCCCTTCCTGTTTTTAAACTCTTCATACTTGGACTTAAACTCACACCCAGAACTCCTGACCGGGTTCTGCCGACCGGCTGGAGCGTTTGGACGCCGCTTGTTTGGTGTTTCACACACACAGTCAGGAATGTGTGTGAAACATCCAGCAGAAAGAGGTCGACACTCCGTCGCTGCCAACCAGTAAAAGCTTCTGTGACAGGGAAGAGGGATGGTTCTGAATCTGCTGTCGCTCCGTTTCTTACTCCCGCCTGTAAACGCTGCTGTGAGAAAGTATTGGACCCCCCCCTTCCTGATTTTATTCCACTTCTGTGTGCGTCCCAGTCAGACTTCCAAACAGAGTTTCAGACGGAACCGTTACCCGGAGCTTGACTGACAGCCGCCCGGCGCTCCTCAGGGATGGGTCCATGCAGAGAACTCCTTCCACCATCTTGTTCTGTGTATAATAAAGAACAAACGTTATTATTGCTCGTCTCTGACATCACTGGGATGGAATTTGGGCCTGTCCTCTCTGCAGAGCTGCAGCCACATCAGAGGGTTAGTGAGCAGGAACTGATCTTTCCATGTCCCGCCACAGCGTCCCACCGTGTTTCAGGTCCAGACTTTGACTGGGCCACTCTGAGACCCGGTCCACAAGGACATGGGTTCTTTTGAAAACAGGCCTTTTTGATCTATATAGACTATCAGGCTCCGTTGACACTGCAGGACAAATGTGGCAGGGCTGAGAGTTCATGCTTTCATGTCAGTGTGAAACAGTCCAACCACACAGAATCTGATCGGTTCCTGGTTCCAGTTGGACCACTTCCACATGTGGTCCTAATTCTGCTCAGTCTGAACCGTCAGATCAGAAATGATGGGACTCTGACCTCGTCTTCCATCAACATTAGTCACAGAGATGAGCCGGCAGGAATCGCTTTCCACTCGAAAACATCCCAATTACCACTATAAACATCACTAAAAACACTAAAAACACTAAAAACATAACTAAAAACACTATAAACATCACTAAAACACTATAAACATCAGTAAAAACACTATAAACACTATAAACATCACTAAAACTCTAGAAAAAACTATAAACATCACTAAAAACACTAAAAACATAACTAAAAACACTATAAACATCACTAAAAACACTAAAAACATAACTAAAAACACTATAAACATCACTAAAAACACTATAAACATCAGTAAAAACACTAAAAACACTATAAACATCACTAAAACACTATAAACATCACTAAAAACACTCTAAACATCAGTAAAAACACTATAAACATCACTAAAACACTATAAACATCACTAAAAACACTCTAAACATCAGTAAAAACACTATAAACACTATAAACATCACTAAAACACTATAAACACTATAAACATCACTAAAAACACTATAAACATCACTAAAACAGTAAAAAAAAACTATAAACATCACTAAAACACTATCAACACTATAAACATCACTAAAAACACTAAAAACACTATAAACATCACTAAAAACACTATAAACATCACTAAAAACACTAAAAACACTAAAAACATAACTAAAAACACTATAAACATCACTAAAACACTATAAACACTATAAACATCACTAAAAACACTATAAACATCACTAAAACACTATAAAAACTATAAACATCACTAAAACACTATCAACACGATAAACACTATAAACATCTCTAAAAACACTAAAAACACTATAAACATCACTAAAACACTATAAAAACTATAAACATCACTAAAACACTATCAACACGATAAACACTATAAACATCTCTAAAAACACTAAAAACACTATAAACATCAAAATAAACACAATAAACACTGTAAACATCCGTAAAACACTATAAACACTATAAACATCACTAAAAACACTATAAACATCACTAAAAACACTATAAACACTATAAACATCACTAAAACACTATAAAAACTATAAACATCACTAAAAACACTAAAAACACTAAAAACACTAAAAACGTAACTAAAAACACTATAAAAAACTATAAACATCACTAAAACACTATCAACACTATAAACACTATAAACATCACTAAAAAAACTAAAAACACTATAAACATCAAATTAACACGATAAACACTGTAAACATCCGTAAAATACTATAAACACTATAAACACAATAAACACAATAAACACTATAAACATCATTATAAACACTATAAACATCATGGATGGGTGGATGGATGGATGGATGGATGGATGGATGGATGTATGGATGGATGATGGATGGATTGATGGAAGGTTGGATGGATTATGGATGATGGCTGATTGATGGATGGATGGATGGATGGATGATGGATGGATTGGTGGAAGGTTGGATGGATGATGGATGGATGGAAAGAGTTAATTAAGTTACAAAAGCTTTATCAATAATTAATAAAGTATCATAAGCAACTTATAACACTTGATTCAACAACCATTAAAGGTTCAGTCACTTCACAGGCCACCACCGCCATGATCACTCCTGCATAATCCGATCGACCTCATTACATCTTAAAATAAATCTATAGTGTTGGTTACTGTAAATATATTTCTGTTTACTGCGAGCTGTGAGGATAAAACACGTTAGCCGCATTCTAAGTCCGATTCTATAAGAGCCGTCATGACAACCGATGAACACATGATTAGATAATAATAATATTAAACCAGCTGACAGGCTTTTGTTGCAGGAACTTCTTCTACTTAAACAAAATAACTCGATTCAGCAACAACCTGCCGTTTGACACATTTCCACTCTGGTCATCTGTGAGCAGAGAAAGCCGGATCAGCGTTTCATCGGGAATAAACAGAATCATTTCCTCTACAGTAACATTTAAAATAAAAATGTTTATTTCTTTTAATTAGGTAAAACCAAATTCAATCGTATTGAATTAGCAGAAAAAACATGTTTGGCCGTTTTAAACCCACTTTTCATAGAAAATATAGAAAACCTACAAATTATAAAGGTTGAATCAGGAAATAGTTTAAATTTAATCTGACATTTGTGCTTGGAGGAGAGAGACGACGCTGTCTTCCAGGACATCAAAGTTATTTCCCTTAAAAGCCCCCAGACCCCAGCATTGTACGGGCAATCCCCCGATTAAACTCATCACATTAGATGTGACACATTAATAATCTCAAACAGTCCAAAGAGACTCAACCTAACTGTTTCTATGATGTCATCAGTCTGTTCTAGGATCAGATCCCATAGTGACTCAACCTAACTGTTTCTATGATGTCATCAGTCTGTTCTAGGATCAGATCCCATAATGACTCAACCTAACTGTTTCTATGACATCATCAGTCTGTTCTAGGATCAGATCCCATAGAGACTCAACCTAACTGTTTCTATGACGTCATCAGTCTGTTCTAGGATCAGATCCCATAGTAACTCAACCTGACTGTTTCTATGATGTCATCAGTCTGTTCTAGGATCAGATCCCACAGTGACTCAACCTAACTGTTTCTATGACATCATCAGTCTGTTCTAGGATCAGATCCCACAGTGACTCAACCTAACTGTTTCTATGATGTCATCAGTCTGTTCTAGGATCAGATCCCACAGTGACTCAACCTAACTGTTTCTATGACGTCATTAGTCTGTTCTAGGATCAGATCCCACAGTGACTCAACCTAACTGTTTCTATGGCGTCATCAGTCTGTTCTAGGATCAAATCCCACAGTGACTCAACCTAACTGTTTCTATGATGTCATCAGTCTGTTCTAGGATCAGATCCCACAGTGACTCAACCTAACTGTTTCTATGATGTCATCAGTCTGTTCTAGGATCAGATCCCACAGTGACTCAACCTAACTGTTTCTATGATGTCATCAGTCTGTTCTAGGATCAGATCCCACAGTGACTCAACCTAACTGTTTCTATGATGTCATCAGTCTGTTCTAGGATCAGATCCCACAGTGACTCAACCTAACTGTTTCTATGACGTCATTAGTCTGTTCTAGGATCAGATCCCACAGTGACTCAACCTAACATTCTATGAAGATGATCACTTTGACTGTACTGTGGAATAAATCCACATTTCCTAGTTTTTTGTTAGACAGAATCTAAAACGGGGACTTTCTTCAGCGGACACAGTGTTTACTACTACGCCGTTTGGCTCCTCTGCTAAAACACAAGAGAGACACAAACATCCCTTCTTTGAAATTGCCCGTTGCTCCGGGGGTTTTCCTGGCCCGCGTTGGGGGAGCTGAATCTCAGTTGTCCTGTGGTGTCATGTGTTTCCACTTTGATAAGACACACAGTTAGCTTCAGGAGGAAGGGGCTGGATGTGTGTGATGTCTGGAAATGTTCCGGTTGCCATGCTTTCGTTGGTTCCCGTCTCATAGAACTCAGGTTGTCTCATGTAGCCGATTCAGTCCAACATATAGAAACAACGATTAAAACATAGATCTCCCTTTCCTGAGGGCCGCCATCGTCTCCTGGGCGGCTCCTTGAGAAGCAGGGCTATAGATCATTTTACTCTTATTGCATTAGTCTGACTGCAGCAATATAATATGTCTCAACTCCAGATGTCCTGAAGATTGTACCCGCTCTAAAAGAACGTTTGATTTATTACAGCGTAAAAGCCACGTCTGTGTGGATCCAGGGAAACTCTGGAGTCACCTGCGGCTCAGTTTGAAGAGGTTCACCTGAGGAATTCTTCTCTTTTTTTTCATGCGCTGACCTTGGCCAAGGAGGGGGAGAGAAGTTTAGAGCAGTGGATTTTAATAAGAGTCCAGTGGCGGCGGCGGTGATGACAGAATCTGTTGCCGGGTGGATTAGTGACACGGCTCTGGCTGCTTCTTGCTGGTTGACGCAAACCAGCTTCATCCGAGGTTTTGTTATCAATGCAGAGAGAATCATCTTGGAATGTCTGTACGTAATTGATTTAATAAAATCTAGAACAAAAAAGCACTCAGAAAGATAACCGCCAAGGCCAAACAGAACCCTAGATTTATGAAAGATTCCTCCATGAATGTCTGAGTTATTACCAGCCTCTAAATCTACCAACAACTCCAACAAACTCTCTGAGTATCTCTCAGATACTCTGTAGCTGCTCATCCTCTGAGGCTTCCACTTCAGCGTCTCTCTTCAGCCCACTGAGCCCACAGGTCCACCCCAAAAGAAACATCAAAGGAATAAAGGGAACAAAGGCAGCAATAGCCACAATGCAGCGTAACTAATCCACACGGCTTATAATTATATTTTGATATGATTTGATATAATAAGATAGTAAAAGCAACTTTTTTCATCTCTTTCCCTTTGATGTTTCTTTTTGTTTATTTCAATGGTAATAGCAGATATTTATTTCATGTAGGCGTCTGCAGAGCAGAACTTATATACATTATATACATTATTAATGTTTTGGGGCAGATAGGACGATAAACAGTGAAGTTGAGACTATTTCACGTTTTCTGATGGGACTCAATATTCGCCGCTCTATTTCTTCCACACTGTTAAACGAAACCTCAAGTTTTTGATATTTGATGTTGATCGGATCAAAACTGTAACTGAAACTGAGTTTCTTAAAATACAATACTTGTAAACGGCAAAAAAAACGTCATGGAATTCCTTCCTCAAAATAGCCTTAATTTTTCATTCAGACCTCTTCAAACGGGAGTTTTATCCATCCTGAAGGCATCGGTGGAGTTATGACGAACTGTAGCAGCTGTGTTACGTCTAAAACAACGTCCCACCCAGTGTCACTATGGGATCTGATCCTAGAACAGACTGATGACATCATAGAAACAGTTAGGTTGAGTCTCTATGGGATCTGATCCTAGAACAGACTGATGACATCATAGACACAGTTGGGTTGAGTCTCTATGGGATCTGATCCTAGAACAGACTGATGACATCATAGACACAGTTGGGTTGAGTCTCTATGGGATCTGATCCTAGAACAGACTGATGACATCATAGACACAGTTGGGTTGAGTCTCTATGGGATCTGATCCTAGAACAGACTGATGACATCATAGACACAGTTGGGTTGAGTCTCTATGGGATCTGATCCTAGAACAGACTGATGACATCATAGAAACAGTTGGGTTGAGTCTCTATGGGATCTGATCCTAGAACAGACTGATGACATCATAGACACAGTTGGGTTGAGTCTCTATGGGATCTGATCCTAGAACAGACTGATGACATCATAGACACAGTTGGGTTGAGTCTCTATGGGATCTGATCCTAGAACAGACTGATGACATCATAGAAACAGTTGGGTTGAGTCTCTATGGGATCTGATCCTAGAACAGACTGATGACATCATAGACACAGTTGGGTTGAGTCTCTACGGACTGTTGGAGATTATTAATGAGTCGCCTTTAATCTGAGGAGTTCAATCAGGATGGTTGCTGGTACAACGCAGAGGGTCGGGGGCTTTTTTAGGGGCGTCAGCGACGACAGTTTGGGGGTAGCTATATTTGGCTGGCAGTCTCAGCAGATATAAACACTTCTGCTGACAGGTATGCAGAGATCATTGATCCGCTAACAACTGGCGACATCGACGCCATCACTGACTCTTAATATCCTCCAGCTTACAGCTCAATCATCATCATCTCCAACAACGAGGAGGTCTTCCTCTTCACTTCTGCCCAAGGGTCTTCAGTCAATCAACCAGTGGTTCTACTCAGAGGTTCAGATTTCCTGAATAATGACTGAAACAATCAGCCGACAGCTCAAAGCTCTGAATGCGTCGCTAATAAAACATTGTGGGGGGAAGCATCTGTGAGAATACGGGGGGGCTGCCCCAGTGCAACATCCCAGTGGCTGTGGTGCTGACGCGCCGCGTGCGGCACCATCCCACTACCGCCCCTCGCGGGACGCCGCGTTATCGCACGCGGCTCTGCAGGCTGATAAGCGCTCTGGAGGCTGGAGGAGGAGGTAGGGGACATTCATTCAGGGCTGAGAGTTCCATGTCCTCCACTGCTTTTGGAGCTGTGAAGTGAGCGTACAGAAGCACCACCCTGGTGGTCCGGAGTTCTACTAACTGTGTCTTATGTTATGATCGGGTGCGCGGCAGGAGGAAAAGGCGCATGCGTGCGAACATTGAAAAGTGTCAAAAAGTTTGGCCAGCGACTGAACAACAACAGGAAGGAGTAATGTCTGAGTTTCCCTATTCGGGCAGCGCGCGGAGCTCTTCAGGTTTGGCGCGCGGGCGAAGACCACCGGACCTGGAGTTGAAGGAGAGCACGTTTAACGCGCCGGAGCCGTGGATACCTGCCGCCGACGACACCTTTCCTGACAGGGGCAAAATGCCAGAGAGCGGAAACACTCCCACCGAGGTGCCCCACGTCCACATCCACCCGTACCTATCCCATCCACGGATGTCCATGCGGATGTCGGTGTACAGCACCGGGGTCCGTCCGCCCCTCACGCGCGCCTACATCCAAGGACGCGTGTACAACTTTCTGGAGAGGCCGTCGGGCTGGAAATGCTTCGTGTATCACTTCAGCGTGTGAGTGTTTCTCTGCCCACAGTCACACACGTCCACGCGGGAATCACATCCCCTGTAGTCAAATGTTGGTTAGTTGTTCATGTAGCGCGTGACAGGAATCCACAAACACCTATAACAAATCTTCATCTTCCTCTCTTCAAACTGTCCGTCAAATGTAATATATAACTCATTTTCTACTAACTTTGGATTGAGGTTATTAACCACCAGCAGTCACGATATACATTTTAATTTCCAGGCTGTTGTCCCTTTAAATACCACTTTGTTGACATGAGGTCATGTTTTCTATTTTATGTCAACTGATAAACAACTCTGTCAACAAACAGCTGCTTACGATACAAACTAACTATGATTACAATTCTTACTTTTATGTCAAAAGTACAGAAAGTGTGATAATATTCACATGCAGGTTGATGAGTGGGTCATTATTTTATATTTAATCCATGATTTACATGCATTTATATAAACTTCTACCACCTTAGAACTATCATTTAACATTATATAAGCTTTATCGTTCATTTAAATAAACTTAAGTACTTTAACTATGAATTTAAATACCACTTTCTTCATATGATGTCCCGTTAAAAGTCTTTTATACTAAAAACAAAGTGGATTATTAGTTTGTGTCGAACAGAAGATTTGATATGTGAGATATTAAAATGAGTTTTATATTCATTTATTACACATAGAGAAGGAAGTGCTATAAAATACTATATATTATAAACTATAAGTAGAAGATAAATATCCTTGAGTCAAACTTTTTAGAGGTAAAGCTCCCCCTAGTGTCTGACCTCCTCTTTAAAAAATCAATCCAGTTCTTCCTCGCTCTATGGTTTATGTAGGTATAACATTTTAGGGTCCATAATATCCCGTTTCAGGATGCACTGGAATGCCGATGGCCCGTATCAGTCCAGTAGATCCACACTGGAGTTTTCAGGCGGAGGTTCTGGAATGTGGGATGTGATCCTCTGCATCACCCTCTTGCCGGCTGTCTGCCGCCACTTGCTGGCAGTGATAGCGGCGGCTAAACTGGGCGCTGTGCGTGTTGTGTGGAGGATGTGGAGGCCCTGCCGCCCCGTGACCCTGCAGTGTCTGAGGGGCCACAGGGGGCCGCTGCATGTCGGAGCAGGTTTGAGTCCCGCTGGCTCAAAGGGAGCAACGGTTCAACCCATTAATGTTAAAATATTACCAAGAATAATAACAGAAGATGAAATAATATGGAGGCAAACAAGGACAAAATCACAATGAAGATGACGATGATTATTATTACTATCATTTTTATTATGATTGTATTATTATCATTATAATGATTATCATTATCATTATTATCATTATTATCATTATTATTATTATTATTATTACTATTATTTTTATTATGATTATTATTATTAATATTATTATTAATGTTATTATTTGGCTGCCATTATTGGCGCCTTTTAAGTAAACAAGTAAAACCAGATGTAAAAATGTCTTTACTGTCTGTACCCATTATATTTAATTACATTTATTAAAGTTAAAGCTCCAAGAAAAGTAGTAATTTTAAAAAAAAGTTACCATACAATATTCAGATAAAACATGTTCTTCTCTAAAACACATGTGACACACTTATTGATACCCTTCATTTAATATTTAGCCCCGCCCCCTTTTACCACACTAAAAGCCCTGACTCTCCTTCTGTAGTCTGTGAGGAGGTCTGAGGACACGTGAAGAAGATCTGAGACCATTCCTCCATACAGAACCTCTCCACCTCCTTCAGGTTCTGAGGTCCACACTGGTGGACTCTCCTCTGCAGCACATCCCACAGATGTTCTGGTGGGTTTGGGTCAGGTGACTGGGATGGTCATGACAGAACCTTTATTCTGTGACCTCTGAACCATTCTTGGGTTGATGTTGAGGTGATCTTCAGAACATTGTCCTGCTGGAAGGTCCAACCACGACCCACTTTAAGCTTAAGTGTTAAGGTTAAAAAAGCCCCACAGCATCAGAGATCCACCAACAGACTTCACAGTGGCTATGAGGGGCTTTTATCTATGGCTTTCTTTCTTGCTAGGCCACACCCACCTTAGATGTTTGTCACCAAACAGCTCTACTTTGGTCTCATCTGACCTCTGACCTTGTTCCAGTGAAAGTCCCTGTGGTGTTTGTCAAACTGTAGCAGCGTTTACCTGCTGTTTCGTGGTAAATAGCAGAGGCTTTTTCTTGATACCCTCCCAAACAGTGTGTGGGGTCAGTTTACAGACACGTCCTCTTCCAGGTTGATGTCTAACATCTGCAGTCTCTTTAAACTTCTTCATTATTATTCTAACTGTTCACACTGACCTTTGAACTGCTGAGAGATGTTCTTGTCTCCATTGTCAGATTTGTGCAGCTCTACAACTTTTCTTTGCTCCTCATTGCTGTGTTCTCTGGTCTTCATCATGATGAAGAACCTCAGAGAGAATCAGGCCTGTGTCACCTCATATTTATACCCCAGAGATATACTTCAGTGACCTTTAACCTCAGGATTGCTTGTTATAATTAAAAGCTGTGGTTCATGTTTTAGAGGAAAATATCTTTTAAACTCAATGTCAAGAATTTAATGTTTCTTTACATTTTTTTACTTGACTAAAATGTTATATTTTTGTGAATAATATGTTTAAAGTTGATGCGTTTGGACATTAAAGACATTCGTTTTTAAAAGCTTCGGTTTAGAATAACAGTTAAACGTCAGTTACTCTGGAGGAAAGTGTTTGGTGGGAAACAGTCTTTTCCACAGGAAACTCCCCCAATGAGTAAAATATGATCTATTATAATGAAATAAGATATATAAAAGGTGAAGGTCACACAAACCTGAAGAAGAAGAAGATTTTCCCACGCTGTATATTATGGGTTTCTCTTGGAAGGAATAATTAGCAGAGAGAAAAAGTAAGAGAGAGCAACTCTTGTTTGTTTTGTTAGATATTGCAAAATTGTAGAAAACATATTGATGATGCATGAAAGAGCAACTACAGGCTTCCCCCAGCTCCAGGGGGATTGTAACAAACACGGGGTCCCATCCTTGAATCTGCCTTTCATGCAGGCTTCTATTGATCTGAACGGGAGGCAGAGACAATATTTGTCGTGTGGAGGTTAAGCCGGGATTCTGTGTTTAAACACATAAACACATTTAGAGGAAATGTAAGAATTCTATTTGAAGTTAGTTCTGCGTTGGAAGCAGCTGCTTGTCGTCAGAGCTTCGGGTCAGGTCCAAACATGCGGCAGGTTTCAGTGCCTCGTTTTGTAAGTGCTTGAAAGCAGGTAAAACAAGCAGGTTCTTATCACCCACCCAGAACTCCCGACGTCAGAGTGGCCCGAGGTCTTATCAGACTTGTGTTTGAACATGCGTGTGTTTGTCACTTTGTGTCTGTCGCTGCACAGACCAGACCAAAGGGAAAGCCCGGTCCGAGTCCGGCTCCTCTGCATGAAGGGTCCAGGATATGAAGGATTTAGAGCTTTAGGAATCTGCTGCTCCTGCTGGGGGTCCAGTTTTCCCGTGTTCTTCTTTAGAAACCGGACATCCACCGGGAGGAAGTCACTCCAGACGCGTTTCTTAAAGTCTGGGGAAAAATACCCTGAAACTTTATTTTTCATTGTTGTACTTTTTTTCTTCGGTTCATATTTTTGATTTAGTTGTCAGTCGTAAAAGTACATCCCTGAATAGTCGTGAGTATTATGGAGTCATCATCGCCACCACAGATCCTACATTTAGTATGAGGAAGAACTGGATTGATCTTTAGGGAGCGGTTAGTTGCATATTTCCGACACTAGGGGGACATTTATGGCAGTTATCTCTCCACCGCTGGTCTGATTTAATACAATTTTTTTGTGCTTATGAATCAACTCGATAAGATCTTTAATGAACTTATATTTCATTTTAGGCAAATATTTTATATTCTGCTCACTAGAAGGAGCTTCTGTACGATTTTTTTTTTTTTCGTACATAAGAAAATGTAATTTTTCAGACATAACACCACATTTGAGTCGAGGAGTTCCGTGAGGGGGAGGGCTTGTACAACGCAGGAGATTGGGGGCTTTTAGGGTCTCCTGCCTGAGACGACAGCACAGGTCTCGTTGTGCTAACGACAGATTTTATCAAACGGCCTGAATGTGACTAACATATTCCATTAAATTAAACTTGTGTAGTAGAACAACCAAACCTTTATATGATGTCATTATTCCCGTCAGTCAAGTATTTAACCTTTAAGTTTTACGTTTCAGCCTTTACATCATATTTGGCTGAGTTCTGTCTAGTTTGTGGTCGTGGACTGGTATTTTCTCACCAGGACAATTCGAGGACGCTGACAGTTGATTGACAGGTCACACTCTTCACAGCCGTCAGATCGATGTTCAGTCAGGAATGTGAATCAAAATGTAGGACGTCGGGTTCTCCTCCTGGATGGTCACGTTTGATTAAAAATAAAAGGGTCCGAGCGAGAACGCCGACATTAACATAGAATAGAAGTTATTATTTATTATTAAAGTTATTTATTGTTTAAGAAGCTTCATATTTAATGACGTTTGTCGCGATGTGTCGTCCTTTAAATGGTCTAATTTGTTTTACGTCTGAGCAGGAAACGTTTTCTTCTCTTCTTTTATAGACACGCGTTCATGAACGCATCTTTTTACCACACTCTTTTTTATATCACTCTTTTTTATATCACTCTTTTTATTACACTCTTTTTATCACACTCTTTTTTATCACACTCTTCCTATCACACTCTTTTTATCACACTCTTTTTATCACACTCTTCCTATCACACTCTTTTTATCACACTATTTTTATCACACTCTTCCTATCACACTCTTTTTTATCTCACTCTTTTTATCACACTCTGTTTGTCTGACGCCTTCTATCACTATAAATAATTTCATAACAGCGTGTTTCTCATGCTAACAGCCAGAAACGCTCTCCGCGTCGCCGCCAGCCCTCATCCCGCCCCCCGCACTAAACGCCTTCAGCGAATCTGTCCATCAATAATGGATGGCGGTGCGGCTTTGATAAAACGTTACTTTGTCTGTTGCTGCGCCGAGAGCGCCGGAGGTGAGGAAGAGGGAATGTGACGGAGCGGTTGGCGAAGAGGGAGCGACGCGTCGGATCGCCTCAGATGGGTTCAGAGTGGAGCAGAAGTCGACGCTCGGCGCCGAGGAAACACTTCTGCTTTGACTCCATCACAAACATTAGTATATGAGAAGGTTCGGTTTGGAACATCTGACCTTCATCTCCTCTTTGTCACATTTGAAAATACCATATTTTAAAATCACGCCGAAACCGACATTGTAAACGTTTTCTGTATTTTCTGGACGCACCTGTCGCTTCTAATTTGTGCTAATTTTACACAGGAAGCAGTATGTCAACGTCATCTCCTGTATGTGTGTGTGTGTGTGTGTGTGTGTGTGTGTGTGTGTGTGTGTGTGTGTGTGTGTGTGTGTGTCTGTGTGTCTGTGTGTGTGGTGTGTGTGTGTGTGTGGGGGGGGGGTGTTTGACTGTGTGTGTGTGTGTGTGTGAGTGTGTGTGTGTGTGTGTGTGTGTGTGGGGGGGGGGTTGACTGTGTGTGTGTGTGTGTGAGTGTGTGTGTGTGTGTGTGTGTGTGTGCGTGTGTGTGGGGGGGGGTGTTTGACTGTGTGTGTGTGTGTGTGTGTGCGTGTGTGTG
>JBBDHG010000067.1:835000-852500 GCA_037951165.1 Lophius americanus
CCCTCAGGTTCCTGATAGTTCTGGCCTGTCTGATCCTCAGCGTTCTGTCCACCATCAGTGAGTACGAGGCGCTGGCCCATTCGACTCTCTTCTGGGTGGTGAGAACTCACGTGACTCCTTCTTCTAACAGCTTGGACTCATCATAAAAACGATGTCTTCCTCTCTTTATCTCTTCACTTGATCAGGATCCGGATCATTCTGGTACCTGATGATCCAAACGCCGTTCGTCACACCTTCGCCCACACGTCCCTCGTAGAATAACCTTTTTACTTTTTTACATCCCCAGTTTTTCTCGGGATGTAAAAATAGTCCAACTGAGAAGTTGGTTAACGTGTGCAGCGGCATCTTGTTCTGGACGGCGTCCTTTTGTCGGCGTCTATCTCCGGGACTTTCTCTGCCTCTTAGTACTTGATGTTCTCGGCGACCAGCTCGTCGCTGCAAAGAACAGAAATAGAACCCAGGCTGTCGCACGTTTGAGCCGTAATCTCTTTTCACTCCAGGTTTTTGGGATGGCCTTATGAACGTCTCTGCCCTACATGTGTGTTCGCTGTAAAAGGAAAAATCTGCACAGGGTTCGGCCGTATTTATGTCCGATAGAAACACGCTGGAAATGGCAAAGCAATCTGGGAGAGAAAGTGTTCTGGCCCCAAACAAACGATTGTTTACTTTTATTTCAACCCCGAAAAGTCAGGGGTCACACTCACCACCTTCTCCCCCGTAGACCCTTTGTCTCAGTGCGATAACTCAAAAACTATTTCATGGATCATTTCTCCCCACATAGACGTTAGTGAGAGGAAGAATTGGAATGATTTTTGGACGGGTCAGTCGTATATTTCTCACACGGTGGGGAGTTTTTATCTCCAAACGTTTCCAGCCCCAATCATTTCTGATTCCGTCCAACCTCAGTGCGTTTGAATCAAAGTAAGCATCTATCTTCTAAATATTATATTTAAGTCTAAGTTCTAGGGGCCTAACTTCTTAACTCTTCGTCTAATTTTTTTTGTCTACGTTTGGTGCACATGAGTCGACTCCAAGAGATCTATCTTGTTTATAGAACATATTTTAGTCTAAATGTTCATATTTTACTTTAATAGTTTATATTTTACTCTAATGCTTCAGATTTTACTCTAAAGTTCATATTTTACTCACTAGGTGGAGCTTTTTATAAAACCATTGTGTGTCAGACAAACCTCTCAACTATTTAATGGATCTTTTCCAAACTCTGGACACCCTTAGACTTTGGTACGAGGTAGAACTGGATTGATTTTAAAAGGTTGGCTTTTATTTCTGACACTAGGAGCAGCTTTAATTCCAAAAGTCCACGGGCCTTCATTTGTCAAACATTGATCCGATTTGTCCATATTTGGGCAGATCCATCGACTCCAGGATATTTATGTTGTTTATTTCATATTTTCTCATTATTTAGTCCAATTGTTCAAATTGAACTGGAATAAACTGTGAAAATAACTTTAAATTTAACCTGAGGAGTTTATCCAGGGGGATTGCCTGTGTAATGCAGGGGACTGGGGCCTTCTGGGGACATAACCTTGCTGTGTGTCTTGGTGTTGATCAGAGATCAGAGCTGCAGCATCTGCTTCCAGATGAACATGTCAGATCAAGGAGTTTCTCTTCTTGATAAATGCCTCAGATCTGCCTTCAGTCCAGGTTTAACTCCGACAGAATCTTCTGTAGCGGCTGACGCTCGGACGAGCGGCGGGATCCGGTTGCCATGGCGACACCAGAAGTCAATATCTGGATGGCGGATCTGCGGTTAAGCAGATAGAACCGACTTGTTTACCTCTAGATGTGGGTTCTGTGTGTTGGTTATTAAGAAATGTATTTGTTTTTGTCACAATGTGGATTAAGGTTTTATTGGGAGTCACGTGACCTCGCCACCACAATAGCATCAAAGTCACGCAAACGTCGAAGATAAGAGAGATGGTGGATAATAAGATCAAACATAGAGATGTGCTTCAGACATGAACAGCAGAAAAAGGTTAGAGGATCGTATTCAAACAGCTTTTTATTCAGATAAGGATCGTCGTCAGCAGGAATCCTGGACTGATGGTAAAAAAGCCAAACTCACACTAGCGGCTTTCAAGGTCATCGCTGAATCACCTGTAAGTGTCCTCTGGAAACATCTCCGTTGTTTTGAGGTCTTTGCAGAGGGTTTGCTGCTGTCGTACCGAACCTTCTAAAAAGGTTTCACACGTGTCGTTTTGGTCCAGATCAACCTTTAAAGTCCAGAAGTCTGAATCTAATTCATGGGGCGATGAGACCCGGGTGGTCCTTCACAACTAACATGAAAGCTTCTACTTTTTGGTGACTGTATATTTTTCAGTAGCTCTACAGGTGATGTCAGCGTGGTCCAGCGAAGCTCCAGGAGACTTTCCTTTTCCTCTGAGCCTGTGGAACTGCAGAATTCAGCTTCAATAACAATCTGCCACTCACAAAGACTCACACCGGGTCATTCAAGCTGAAGATCCCCACACAGTTCCCTCCAGCAGCCATGTGGATTCTTCTACACCCGCCACACAGTGGGACCTCCACTGACGCTGAGGTGCAACCGACAAAGACCTTCCAACGCGGCTCCACTAAAGCAGGTCTATAGAAGAGGAGGGGGTCAAAATCAACCACAGCGATGTCAGAGGTCTCCAGATATCCGACTGGTCTCCAGATATCCGACTGGTCTCCAGGTATCCGACTGGTCTCCAGGTATCCGACTGGTCTCCAGGTATCCGACTGGTCTCCAGGTATCCGACTGGTCTCCAGGTATCTGACTGGTCTCCAGGTATCCGACTGGTCTCCAGGTATCCGACTGGTCTCCAGGTATCTGACTGGTCTCCAGGTATCCGACTGGTCTCCAGGTATCCGACTGGTCTCCAGGTATCTGACTGGTCTCCAGGTATCCGACTGGTCTCCAGGTATCTGACTGGTCTCCAGGTATCCGACTGGTCTCCAGGTATCCGACTGGTCTCCAGGTATCCGACTGGTCTCCAGGTATCTGACTGGTCTCCAGGTATCTGACTGGTCTCCAGGTATCTGACTGGTCTCCAGGTATCTGACTGGTTTACAGGTATCTGACTGGTCTCCAGGTATCTGACTGGTCTCCAGGTATCCGACTGGTCTCCAGGTATCTGACTGGTCTCCAGGTATCTGACTGGTCTCCAGGTATCCGACTGGTCTCCAGGTATCTGACTGGTCTCCAGGTATCTGACTGGTCTCCAGGTATCTGACCGGTCTCCAGGTATCTGACTGGTCTCCAGGTATCTGACTGGTTTACAGGTATCTGACTGGTCTCCAGGTATCCGACTGGTCTCCAGGTATCTGACTGGTCTCCAGGTATCCGACTGGTCTCCAGGTATCTGACTGGTTTACAGGTATCTGACTTGTTTACAGGTATCCGACTGGTCTCCAGGTATCTGACTGGTCTCCAGGTATCTGACTGGTCTCCAGGTATCTGACTGGTCTCCAGGTATCTGACTGGTTTACAGGTATCTGACTGGTCTCCAGGTATCCGACTGGTCTCCAGGTATCTGACTGGTCTCCAGGTATCCGACTGGTCTCCAGGTATCTGACTGGTTTACAGGTATCTGACTGGTTTACAGGTATCTGACTGGTCTCCAGGTATCCGACTGGTCTCCAGGTATCTGACTGGTCTCCAGGTATCTGACTGGTTTACAGATATCTGACTGGTTTACAGGTATCTGACTGGTGTCCAGGTATCTGACTGGTTTACAGATATCTGACTGGTCTCCAGGTATCTGACTGGTTTACAGGTATCTGACTGGTCTCCAGATATCTGACTGGCCTCCAGGTATCTGACTGGTTTACAGGTATCTGACTGGTCTCTAGATATCTGACTGGTCTACAGGTATCTGACTGGTTTACAGGTATCTGACTGGTCTCCAGGTATCTGACTGGTCTCCAGGTATCTGACTGGTTTCCAGGTATCTGAAGCCTTTGGTTGCAGTAGTTTTGCTTAAGGAGGCACAACTCGCTCCTACCTTCAGGGATACGGTGGCCCACAGGGTCAAACACACTGCAACCATCAATTTCCCGACATGCAAACGCTGTAAAGACCACCAGACCACTGAAGTGTTTACGGAGGACACGCAAAGTGGACGCACTTTTTTTTAATCACTTACTTTAGTGAATGAAACAGATATAATACACAAATATGTCGTGATATTTTGATTAGCCATCGGAGCTTCGCTTAACTTGCATGAAGGCTCATGCGGTCATGTGACTCAGAACAAAACAAATAAAGTTTATAGTGACCCAAACATGCCCAGAACCCTCAGCTGCAGTAAACAAGTTGTTTATACCGGCCGAAAACTCTTTAACGGACATTTTAACAGCTTTTCTTTGTCACGTTCTGGTTGTTGTGTAAGCGTTGCCATGGCGACAACTGAAGTCCGTATGCGCGATGGAGGTCAAGACTTTCATTCGTCTTCACTCTAGTGGGAGCTTTATCTCCAACGTGGTCAGACCATAACCTTCAAACGTCGGACCGATTTAGTCCAAATCCGGTTCAGATGAATCGACTTGAGGAGATCTCTCTTGGATTAAGAGAGTATTTTATTCTACTCTAATGGATCTTACTTTACTCACTTACTCAGCTGTTTGAATCAAACTGTTTTTCATACATAACCGCCTTATTGTTGGTCTGATTGAGTCTCACTCTGGTGAACATGAAGTCATACTTTACTAACAGAACTCATTCAATGTGAGCCGTTCAATCAGGGAGACGGCTTGTAAAACGCAGGGGACTGGGGACTTTCCTGGGATAGAGCCTTGCTGTGGGGTCTATCGGTGGTAGGAGCTCTAAGAGTGGAATAAAGTCTGGACATCAAAATGAAATGATCTGATGGGATCTACTCGATCGGACGTTTCCAGTTACATCAGTCAGTCCGGTCAACGAGATGAATCCACGCCGGTTCTTGAGGCATCGCTGAAATGAGTAACTGGAGGAAAGAAGCTGGAATAAGTAACTGGAGGAAAGAAGCTGGAATAAGTAACTGGAGGAAAGAAGCTTGAATAAGTAACTGGAGGAAAGAATCTTGAATAAGTAACTGGAGGAAACAAGCTGGAATAAGTAACTGGAGGAAACAAGCTGGAATAAGTAACTGGAGGAAACAAGCTGGAATAAGTAACTGGAGGAAAGAAGCTTGAATAAGTAACTGGAGGAAAGAAGCTTGAATAAGTAACTGGAGGAAACAAGCTTGAATAAGTAACTGGAGGAAAGAAGCTTGAATAAGTAACTGGAGGAAACAAGCTTGAATAAGTAACTGGAGGAAAGAAGCTGGAATAAGTAACTGGAGGAAAGAAGCTTTTTGCCCCTGTGAAAACAAAGATAACCACTTTAGATCAGAGGGAAGCACCATCACAGTCGTTCTTCCTCGGCTTCCCCAACAAAATCCATCCATCAGAGATGTGAAAGAATCTTAAAATCTCAAGAGCGAGATTCAGCCTTTTATCTGGTAACAGAACTGCTTACACTCTAGATACAGAACTTTCTCCTTCTGCCGACGTCTGATCTGATCTCTCCCTTGACTTTCAGCATCTGCTCAGCACTTCTGTTTGGGTCGACTCACATCTGGAAACAGGCCCGAAACATAAAGTCGTCTATTTTCATACAAATCACCGTCATTTAGCCTCTTTGGATGAAAGAGGCTAAATGAGAAATGATGATGTCACTTACACAAAAATGCAATTAATACACGCTGAGTCAGAGTTTATGAAATGACACATATGTTGGTTGACCTTGATGGTGCAAAGAAAAAAAAACAGTCGCCGTGGAGAACGGGCCTCATATCACTTTATTCCTGCTCGAAAAGCAATTTCTTGTGAAGCTTGACCGAACCACAACCTTGTAGGAAAAACAATTTAGGGACGCTACACAGTCTTGTTTTCCTGCAAACCATTTCAGATTGTCCTGCAGGACTAAGAGAAGAAAAGCTCAATAGTAATCAATCGTAAAAAGGATCAACTTAACCCGGAGACGGCGGAGGAAGCGTCCGGGTGACGGGTGACTCACTCAGACTCGGGCTAAAGCAAACTCCAAGAAAGGATAAAACAAGACCTGATGATATTCTTGTGCCGCGTCTTCACCTGTGCCCGAGGATAATGGGATGAAATGGTCACGGCGGCTCATGAGCTGGAGAACGCCGACAGGTTCATTTTGGGCTCAGATGAATGATTCTGGCTGCAGAGGCTCCAGAGAAGGAGGCTTTCCTGTCATTAAAAGTAAGAGTGTGACTCTGTTGTTGAATAAATAACACAATATCATTGAATATGCATTCATGGTAAATTAAAGTTCACCCTCAGGAGAAGTTTAAGTCTCGTATTCTCTCCTCCACACGGCTGTTGAATAATTCACATCGTCTGTGCTGCTTAAACCCTTAAACCAAAAGCCCAAACATTCTTCTTTCCCAGCCTCCATCCCTCCGCTTTGACCCCGCCGTGCTTTCATGATCTCCTCTTCATCACAGATGAAGATCTCATCTCACTCTCTCTGCACAGTCAAGGTCAACAGAGGTCGGTCTGTTCTGTCACAGATGGGTTTGCCACTCGTTTGTGTCGAGATGTTTATGACTTTTCCCCGAAGGATTCAGGCTTTATTGGGATCGGAGCTCTTCGAAGTCTGTCTATGAAGAAGTTCTGGGGGGGAAAACAAGTCCTGCTGTGATTTAAACGACAAAGAAGCTCCTTATGAGTGCAAGTAGCTTAATTGGAGAGGAAGTAAGAGGGGGTGCCCCCCTCTCCCCCGGGGGATGAAAGGGGTCGAGGTTATGATGAAGGTCAAGCATGAGGGAAAGAACAGATGCTGCAATGGGGGTCCGTGAGGGGGTTAAATTCAAAGGAACTGTGATTTATGAACGACTGAATGAGTTACGATCATGTGGTTTCTGTTAGAAGGAGAGAGTAGAAGAAGAAGTATGTGAAAGGTTCCAGGAAGGTTGACGGATGTGAGAGCCGACGGGTATGGATAGCAAAAAAACTCATTTACCGTAGAAACAGGAAGTGCACTGATGTTTTCTGTCAAAGTGGAAGACAGAGTTATTGGCACCATTTTAAAAAACCTCAGTAAATTGTATCTTCACCTTAATGGCACCCCAAGAAGTGGTGAACAGGGACTTCCTGTTTGACTGGCGTATAAATACGAGGTGACACAGGCCTGATTCTCTCTGAGGTTCTTCAGCGTGATGAAGACCAGAGAACACAGCAATGAGGAGCAAAGAAAGGTTATAGAGCTGAACAAACCAGCAATGGAGACAAGAACATCTCTCAGCAGTTCAAAATGTCAGTTTGAACAGTTAGATCAATAATGATGAAGTTTAAAGAGACTGGAGATGTTAGACATCAACCTGGAAGAGGACATGTCTGCAAACTGACCCCACACACTGTGAGGAGGATGGTTGGACTTTTTTTTGTGTTTCACTTTAGTTAGAAGTACATTTTTGGAGATAGTTTATTTGAAGATCATGCCTAAAGACAATAAAGACACATTTTTGTATTTTTTTAACTTCTTCATTTCAAACTAGTGCTTTCAACTTTTTCTCGTGGCGTTCATCTCGGTAGGTCTGAAACAAACCTTAGCCCGGTTTAAATCAGTTTTCAGTAAACAGACACGTGTCCCCGGTGGGTTCATGAGGACATCTCGTCCACCTCAACTGACCCCGCAACCAATTTAAAGGCGCGGCGTAGAATATATAGTAGAATCCACTGGGGAAGTTCCAGATTTCCACCTTTATTGAAACATCAGCTCACGCCTCCCTGTTCAGGAATCTGCAGTGGCTTTTAATTTTACATCTTGTGTACACTGTAAAAAATATTATATGTATTGTAGGATAAATATTCTTATTTTATAAAGGTGTAAGTTTAATTTCACCTATATTGGGTTGCAGTTGTTTTATCTCAACCAATTTAACCCGACAGCATGATTGACATAAACTTTGGACGTTCAATGATAATTTTTTTTGTTTTAAAGTCACAGGGAAATTGAGAAAAGTTGAGGTGTCTGTTTCCGCAAATGAACTCATGTTTTTTTAGAACTTGTAGGATTTCTCGTTCTAATTGGACCAAAGGCTGAGTTTGATCGATCAGTGTTGTTCATGAAAGCAGCAGTGGATAATTCAGAAGTTTCCGATTGTGATGCCACAGACGTATCGGTCGCTGCTCACACGAAACTCTTTTTTTCCTCTTGATTGGATTTTTCTCCTTTTTGGTAAATCATATAAATCTTTGGCTCTTGTGTATAAAACCACCTCCTCCACCTCCAGCTGAAAACGTCTCCGTCTGCACCACATGGAACACATCATCCTCCTTCAAATCTCCACGTCTCCACTGAGACGCCAGGAGAAACTATTGATCCACGTTCAAAGCGCTTCATTTCCAAACGTGTCAATAATTAAGAGATGTGTGGAGGTACCTGCCTTCAGGTCACTTCATTCATTTCCACAGGTTGGTGTAATTGTTTGTGCTAATTGATTTTTCTTTTATTAAATCGCTTTGCCTTTGAGGAACATCGGAGGAAATGGGCCTGGAATTGAAACGGAGAAGCTCCAATTGATTTAGTGGAGTACAACTGGATTCATGCTGCCGATTATGTGATGATGATTATTGACGTTTAGAAGGGCGGCTGGACCAGTACCAGTCCATGGTCACGACTGGTACTGGTTTCTTATAGTGGGAAGACTCCGTAATAATCGGATAGCAAGAAATGGACAGATGGTTAGAAAGTAACGATCAAAAGAGTTTCTCCAGTGAGTGAAATATCAACAATTACTTAAGATGTGACAAATACAAGGAGATCTCCTTCAGTCCACTCATATGAACCTGTTCAGGTTCCCCTTCATCCAGGTCCTGGTTCTCCATGTGGGTTGAATCCAAAGAAACTGGACTTCTGTTTGGGCTTGAAAACGTTTCTCCTTCTTATCCACGAAGCTTCTTAAGTTCTAAGTGGATGGTGGGGGTTCAGATGTTCTAGAGCTCTGGTAGGTGTTTGGTACATAGATGCTCGTTAGCAGATGGTGGTGTATCACTAATGAGGGGGTCTGAGTGGTCTTGATTGTCTTCAGGGTCGTTAGCATCATGTGAGTCGTTAGCATCATGTGAGTCGTTAGCATCATGTGAGTCGTTAGCATCATGTGAGTCGTTAGCATCATGTGAGTCGTTAGCACTCACATGAGACCTTTGGTGATGCACCTCCAACTGTCATGACCATCTGTGTAGCAACACCTACTGGAGGTCTAGAACCTCTGACCCCCCACCAGCCGGTAAGAAGAAACCTCCCGGATGAGAAGGGAAACGTCTTCACGCCAAAACAGAAGTCCAGTCTCAGTTTTCTTCTCTTTCTGCCGGTTTATTCGGACTGCAGCTTCATATTGTCTGTTTAGATATGAGAGCAGCATCTTTCTTGTCCCACAACTCCAGGATAAATATGTGCAAAGTCAGGGAAATGAACCCAAAGCAGATACGTTCTATCAAACCCCTCCTGGGGGTCCGTGATCGTTCTGAAATCTGTCAGGTCCCTGTGACATTTTGGAGCCGTATTGAAGAACCGATCAGGGTTTGGTGAATTGAAGAGTGACAGACGTCTTTGTTGGCCAAGA
This sequence comes from Lophius americanus, assembly GCA_037951165.1. Classification (NCBI taxonomy): domain Eukaryota; kingdom Metazoa; phylum Chordata; class Actinopteri; order Lophiiformes; family Lophiidae; genus Lophius; species Lophius americanus. The sequence goes on from JBBDHG010000067.1 coordinate 844,618, forward strand.
ATCTATAATCTTAAATGAATCACTGAGCCGGTGGTGTGAGACGAGCTGCACTGAAGAAGAGGAAGAGGCAACAACACCTGACGATGCTCCTGGTTGAGGTCCGGGCCCGTTCAGCTGAATGACCTCCACAATAAATGATGGTTGTTTTGTTTCCCGCCTGTTTCTCCTCCTCATTCGTCTCTTTCCTCGCTCTTTCTTCTGCTGCAGGAGATTGTCCTTGTGGTGTTCTTCGGCGTGGAATATTTTGTCCGCCTCTGGTCCGCGGGGTGTCGCAGTAAATATGTCGGCATCTGCGGCCGCCTTCGCTTTGCCAGGAAACCGATATCTATCATAGGTGGGAATTCCAACTCACACACACACGTATCCACACACACACACACACACACACACACTATTATTGTGACACAGTCTGGATTACATCCTGGGCTTCGTCCCAAATTAAACCATCACAGATAAATCTGCTACAAAATTAAAACGGTTGCTGCAGTTTTTGTTGTTGTTGTTGTTGTTGTTGTTGTTCAGGTGTAGAAATGAACATTAGTTCTTTAATCATGTGAAGCTTCTCTCACTTCATCTGACTCAAAGAAAACTATTCTAATTTCATCATGGAGATCCTGTCATACACTTTCTTAAGAGGACAGCGCCTGTTTGTGTGGTCCTGTACTTTAAAACTCTTCTTTCTCTGTCGGCACAGATCTGATTGTGGTGGTGGCCTCGGTGATTGTGTTGTCTGTGGGCTCCAAAGGTCAAGTCTTTGCCGCCTCTGCCGTCAGGTAAGAGGGCAGAACATAACGACATCGGCTGCATGTCTTTGTACTCGATGTTTAAAGTGCGGCAAGAATTATTTTATTCATTTAGTATTTTATTTCAACTTAAATGTTTCCACACGAGATCTCTGACTTTTCTCCACTCCCTGCCTCTGAGGTGTTGCTGATGCTAAACCTCCGGATGTGTGACCCCACAGTGTCGCCGTCGTCCTTATAAGGAACGTGGCAGGGAACAAACATTGAGGCGGTATTCTGAATTGAGGCGACCCTCAAGGCTAAAATTAGGTCATGTTACACAAATAACACACAATACAGGCTCTCTCTCCTTCACCGGCAAAACAGGTTACACAGAAAAACAATGAGGTTATTACAGGAATGAGCTCAATATCATGGAAGTCACATGTCACATGTCACATGACACAGGACACACATGTCACATGTCACATGACACATGTCACATGTCACATGACACATGTCACATGTCACATGACACATGTCACATGTCACAGGACACATGTCACATGACACATGTCACATGACACACGTCACAGGACACATGTCACATGACACACATCACATGACACAGGACACATGTCACATGACACATGTCACATGACACACATCACATCACATAACACGTCACATGTCAAATGACACATGTCACATGACACATGTCACATGTCACATGTCACATGGTGGCGGTTCAATTAAATTCAGCAAGAAGACCAAAAAACTAGTAAAACAAAATCATCAACAAATATACAAACAATAAATCATATGAGGTTTTTCGTGGTCTATTATGGTCATTTATGTTATTGTCACATCCTTATTTCTATTATTATTCTATCCCTCAAATGTAGTTTTGAATCACCGCATAAGATCCTTCGTGTTAACGCGATAACTCAAAAACCATTTCATTGATCATTTTCTAATTTTATAAATCCAATAACTTTAGTGGGAGAACTGCAGGGGTTTTAGGGAGGGTCAGTTTCATATTTCTGACACCAGGGGGAGCTTTATGTCCCAAAGTTTTTGCGTCAGAATTTCCCAACTGTTGGTCCTATTTAGTCCAAAATGCGCATGAACGCGTATTAATTGACTTGAGGAGTTCTTTCTTGTATTAATCGTATTTAACCAGGATATTTATGTTTTACTCACAAGAGGAAATGTTTATTTAAGAATATCAGAGTCTTACAGACAAAACTTCACGCCATTAGTGTGCACAACGCCAGATCCATAAAGGGAGGCTTTCAACAGTTCTGGTGGAGAAGACTTGACCACAGCTGGGCCGGGTCGGAACCTTAATATCATCCAACGCCAAAGGGATGAATTATCCAAATGTGAGCCAGCATGAGAAGCCAGCCTCACTAATGCGTCTGTGACTGAAGAGTGGTTCGTATGCAGCAGCTTCCTGGAGGAGCTGCTGCATACGAACCACCATGTTTGTGAAATGAGATGTTCCACAGTCACATGTGAGAGGGATGTTTGGTGACGCACACACACTTTCAGCGCTGCAGTGTGTGTGTCTTCATACTGTTTGTGTTTGTCCTGTTTAAATGTCAGAATCTGAACACGTCTTACTTTCCAGAGGGATCCGTTTCCTGCAGATCCTTCGAATGCTTCATGTGGACCGACAGGGAGGAACCTGGCGTCTCCTGGGCTCTGTGGTCTTCATCCACCGGCAGGTAGACAACCACTTCTTTAAAATACCTTGTTTGTCGGGGGGATTTGTCATGAATGGAACTTGCGATGAAATGCTGGAAGTGGAAGAGTTTATCCAGCATTCAGATCCTGTGAGTCTGTGTGAGCCTCCACACTCCCTCCAGAGCGTCATTCAGCTGATCCACAGAGGTGGCTTTGATAACCCGGCGGCCGCTGCCGTTGTTTCTGACGTCGGCGTGGTAACAGATAGTGACGGAGGTGTGCAGAGAGTCGGTCGTTGCTAATCCAATATGGCCCGCTGTGCTTATCTGTATTGACCCATAACTGACGACCACATTGCTCCCGGCTGAGGATATTGACTCTGTCGCTAAAGCGCGTAGAGAAGTACTGAGACCGTTTGGTAGAACCGGAGGGTGTCGCTGCAGAAGAACCAGCAGATCCAGGATGTATGGGCCAATCATGCAACCTCAAAGGGTTTCTCAGTTATGCCCACCTTCAGGGTTAAAGATGTTTGGGGCGTTGGTTTCCAAATCACAACTAGGTCTACGCTGTCACCAACGATAGCAAACCCATATCCTGAGAAGTCCCCATGCCCCCTGCATCGCTCAAACATTATCTCCCTAATTCAACTCATATTAAATGTGATGATACATAAAAATCTGTGTTTTTTAATAAAAATCTCCCCCTACTGAGTAAAATAGAAACCTTTTGGGTTAATATGACACATATAAGACAGATCTCCTCCAGGTGGGACTCTTCCTGCTACGCAGGAGTTAGTTGGTTTTACGTATACAGATCCTCACCTCTACTCCTCCATCCTCCCCTCCTCCTGCCTCCCTTTCATTCACACACATGGATTCTTACCTTCATTCCTCTTCACTCCACCACATACCTCCACCTCTCCAGGTTCTCCTCCACCTGCTCCCTGCTTTCCCTACAGATCCCAATGTCCTCCACCAACATCATAGTCCATGGAGACTCCTGCTGGTCAACGTTTTCCATCACCATAACAAACAAGAAGGGGCTCAGAGCCCATCCTTGATGCAGTCCCACCTCCACCTTCAACCAGCACGTCTTTGTAATCTGCTAAATAGTTTGACCCTTGTTTTATTTCCCAAGTTCCCCTGACAACAGGAAGTCAAGTGGAGTTTGGTTCCTGCTGTCTAAAACCAACACCCAGCAGCGCCGCTGCTGCAGAGAACGTTATTCACGGCGCTGTTATCTGCTGAATATGTAGTTAAGCTGATACTTCTATCATCTGCTCAGGAGCATTATGGGACGCTCTCACTGAACATTAAGCTTTTGTTGGGCTTGGCTTTCTCTGTCCCAGAGGTCATCACCATTACTTACATAGATGTTGTGTTTTTTTATAAATGCTTAAAGATGCATAAAAAAAGAAATGACGGAGACAAACAGTTACTTTCCTTTTGCTGCACATTCTGGGATATTAAACCCAGCGTGAAAAGGCAGTGAAGGCGCTGAAAAGCTTTAGGTCAGTGGTAGCTGCAGTTAAGCAATGTCCTTAAACTGAGGAAGGTCCTAGAAACCTCAGCAGATCCGCCATAACATTAAAACCATCTAACAAATATTATTTAATTCCCCTTTTCACCTTCAAAACGTCTCTGTGATTTAGATCTAAAGGCAAATCCTGTCTCCTCTGGGGGATCAGGGAGTGGCCAGTTGACCAGCTCTCCTTCTCCAGACCACCTTTGGTAGCTAATAACCTGTGCCAACTGGGAACACCCAACAACACCTGTGGTTCTGGAGACGTTCTGGCAGAGTCATCAAACCAACACAATCGCAACTTCAAGTTAAATCCAAACCTTCTGCAGATCTAAATGATTCTGTGGGAATGAAGCCTGACTACAAACTATCCCATGTCACATGTCCGTTACTCATCTGATGGAAGTTATACTTTTACCAGACCCACGCCGTCATGCCTGACTGCAAGGGTATATCCCCCCAGAAGCCCCCAATCCCCTGCGCTGTACTAGCAACCCCCCCTGATTGAACTCCTCACATTAAATCCGACTGATCGAACTAACTGTTTCTACGATGTCAACAGTCTGTTCTAGGATCAGATCCCATAGTGAGTGAAATAGTTAGGTTGAATCATTATGGACCGTGTCAGATTATTAAGGAGTCACATTTAATGTGAGGAGGGGGGGCTGCTGGTACAAATCAGGGGGTTTGGGGGTTTTCCAGGGATAGACTAGTGGGACTAGTTTAAAACACTGTGAGATGTAAGTTGAATGAATATTTAAACTGTCCCTGAATGCACCTCCAGTGCATCTAAAGTCATGCAGAACTTTGGGTCGGCTCCAGCTGGTTCCACAAATGGAGACAGAGGGGAGATGTTAAACTTGGAAAGACGTTTGTGTCTGTTTGGGCTCTCAAGGCATCAGTGGTTTTGATGAGGCTGACAAGTTCTTTTTTTTTGCGACCCAGTTTTGGTTTTAAACCCATAAATGTTGCAACTGAGCCGCAGTAGGAAAAACCCAAGTGTGCCGCTGTAGAACAGGCAGTCCAGTAAAGGTCGGACCGCCGTCAGCCAGCTGGATGCTGGTGTGCAGAACCTCCAATAATTGCTCCCTGGGGTATTTCTAACTGCGGTTCAGTCAACAACAGGCATAAGTATTTTTTTTTCTGCCATTCTATTACATAAAGAAACAGAACCGCAGCAGAACCGCAGCGCCTCTGTTAACGGCCCGGGTTTCAAAGTTTCTATGGCTTCAATCCTTTCGTCTCGTCACCGCAGCATTCAACCCTTTAATGTCCTGCTCAGCTGCTGGTTGATCACATTTTCAGTCTATTTGATAGTTCAAAATGTGTTTAGTATCCGACCCAATGGCCGCATGTTGGTCCTAAAGAGTAAGGGGCCACGGACGGAGCCCTGGGGGACACCACACATCAAAGGAGTCATTGAGGAGGGGGCGTTAACCACAGCTATTGAGAAAGTTCTATTTAAAAAATAGGATTTTTTTTTTCTTGGACACATTAAAGACTGTGAGGACTTGATTTATAAAGAAATAAATAAAGTCTAATAAGGTCAAATAGTTTTCTAAAAAGACATTTAACAAAAGATTTATCCAATCAAACTGAGATTGACTTTTTTTCCTGAAATACAAGATTTACAAAATAATTAATAATAAAAATAAAAATAATTTTCATAAGTCTAATTGCTTCTAACTAATTGTTAAAACATGCTTGACCAAACCTTTTGTCCTTTTATGGTTAATTATGTCAGGTAGTAAAGAAGTAAATGCCGGTAAATACCTAAAATACAGAAAGAAATCATTCGTGTATGTTTTTATCCTGGGCAAGACGTTCATGGGTTAAAAAAACTCTGAATGTCGCTGCTGGCACAAAAACACAATTTACACAGTTGTGTTTTTCCGGCTGACTGACAGGAAGCTGCAGCTCTGAAGGTGTGAGCAACCGTTCAAACCCGTTCTCCGGTTGGGAGCGCAGCCACAACACCTACAGCATCTCAGGGCAATCGTGAACTTATGAACGCTAGCAGAGATTTCAGCTGAAGGCAGAAGTTGGAAAATCGGGAATATCCCCGAAAAAATACTAATTAGTGGGATTGGAGCAGAGTGGTGTAAGAAGGAGAATTTCTCTTTCTGTCAGTCTGCCGCTGGGAAAAATACAGAGGCGGCACTTTTGTGCTGTGACACAAATCATTTCCCTCATCGGGGTTTTATGCAGCCGCTGCTAAGGGAGTCCGACGGGTCGAGCCCGGATGGAATCAGGCAGCAGGTGAGAGCAAACAGAACACTGGAACCCGTGCCATGAAGCCGCCGTCTGATTACAGACACATACGAAAGACCGGAGCCCAATTGGACCTCCTGAGCCAATCAGAGTGGGTGACTGAATGTGGAACAAGATGCATGATGGTTCTGGTCGGTGCCGCGGGAGAGATCAGCGGTCGGGCTTTCCAATTAACTTGAGTGATTTAGTCCATTATGAACCCTCCTCTGTTCTGTGTTCATTAGTGGACTCCAGTCCACTTTAGACTCAGATGCTCCGATGTCGTTCACACTGATCGGCCATAACATTAAAACCACCTCCTCCTGCTGTAGGAGGAACGCTAGTCAGAAAAAAACAAAATAACATCCAAAGACAGAAATGAAGTTATTTGGGGAAAAGTTGGTTTTATATTTCTGACACTAGGGGGAGTTTTTTCTCCCAAAGTTGTTCCGACATAAGTTCCCAACGTATCATCATTTTAATACCATATTTTACCCCAATCGTTCATATTTCACTCACTAGGGGGAGCTTTTACAAGAAAAACCCTGTTTTCTGCACATAACTCTACTTTTGAAATGTTACGCCCACATAAACCTTGGTTGGAGGAAGAACTGGATTGATTTCTGGAGGGAACGGTTCTTTGCTTTAGTTTTCTTTCCATTTTTGTCTAATTTTTCTGAATGATCTGAATCAACTGAAGGAGATCCGTCATGGATTTATCAATATATATCAATAACTTCACCTTTAAACCGAGGAGTTCAGTCAGGGGGGTTCCTCGTACAACGCAGGGGGTGAGTGGGTGGGACTAGTTGCAGGTATATTATATCATGTAATCTTGTGCCGTTGTGTAAAACTCTGTATCTGTGTGGGTTTATTCCAGGAGCTGATCACCACCTTGTACATCGGCTTCCTCAGCCTGATCTTCTCCTCGTACTTCGTCTACCTGGCGGAGAAAGATGGAGTCGACGGCAGCGGTTCTTATGAGTTTAAGAATTACGCCGATGCGCTGTGGTGGGGAGTGGTGAGTGAGTGAGGCGTGTTTGTGTCTTTGACTCATTATAACTGGAGGGGTTAAAATCAACAATCAATCAAAAGTTCAATTCTTTCATCTTTGTCAACAAAATATATTCACAACGATATTATTTTAAAAAATGATATTTTCCCAATTTCTCTTTTTTTCTACTTCTAATGTTTCTTCCAAAACAATTTAAACCATAAATACATTTTACTAATGTCGTTGAATTATCATCATTGTATAATTTAAAGTAGTGGGATAATAATGGAATCATCAGGCCGCCGCCGCCGCCCCAGTTCCTTCCTTTTTAACGCATCAACTCAAATGGGATTGCGTGTAGAATGCAGGGAATTGGGGACTTTTCACAGACATGGTCTCGTCGTTGGTTATGACACATAGATGTAGTTGGTTGGATGAAAAAAAAGATTCTATTTGTTCTTTTTTGTGTCAAACATTTCCATGATGTCGTTCCCGACATTAAGGGCATGAACCCGAAAAGATCCCAATCCCCTGAATCCTAAAACCATCCCCCTGATTGAACACCTCAAATGGAAGGTGAGGCTGTGTCCACAGTATATTCTAAAAACAAACAAAAATAAATCTCCCCCTAGTGAGTGAAATATGAACTATTAGAGAAAAACATGAAGTATATATATATATATATATATATATATATACTTCATGTT
>JBBDHG010000067.1:855000-875000 GCA_037951165.1 Lophius americanus
ATTGGTTGCATAGTCCCGCCACTAGTTAGAGTTTTATCGGCAAAATCTTTTATATGAATTATTTCACTAAAATACTTCACATTTCACCCACTCTGGGGGCGGGTCCTACAAAGACCACAGGTCACTGTGGGATCTGATCCTAGAACAGACTGATGACGTCATAGAAACAGTTAGGTTGAGTCACTTTGGACTTTTTGAGATTATTGATGATCCACATTTATTGTGAGAAGTTCAATCAGAGGACCGCTGGTACAAAGCAGGGGATCGGGGTCTTTCAGGGAGGACAGCGTCGGCTGGTTTGGAGTCTACAATGTTAGCATGTAGCGATGAAGAACAGGAGCCGTTCTCTCGTCGCCGCCTCGGATTGGATTCTCCGCCGCAGTCAAGAACAGATAACAACAATATTCCTGCAGAAGTCTTTCAATATATTTTCAGCCCCTCCCATAAAATTATACAGGTTCACATTTTTGATCGTCCGAGGATCTGAATGAAGAACCTGAGAAAAAAGAGTTTTGTGTTTGTTTATTCTTGGATTGTCTCTAATTCTACCCTTTATGTCTTTTAAAATCTATTACTAGCATCTGTCCAAGTTTTTATGAGCAGTTTTTAGATTCAACAGCCAGAGCGGAGCTTCTTGTTCTAACTCCTACGCGTGTTTGTTTGTTTGTTTGTTTGTTTGATGTTTGTTTGTTTGTTTGATGTTTGTTTGTTTGTTTGATGTTTATTTGTTTGTGTGTTTGTTTGATGTTTGTTTGTTTGTTTGATGTTTGTTTGTTTGTTTGATGTTTATTTGTTTGTGTGTTTGTTTGTTGTTTGTTTGTTTGTTTGTGTGTTGGTTTGTTTGATGTTTGTTGGTTTGTTTGATGTTTGTTTGTTTGTTTATTTGATGTTTGTTTGTTTGTTTGATGTTTGTTTGTTTGTTATATGTTTGTTTGTTTGATATTTGTTTGTTTGTTTGATGTTTGTTTGTTTGATGTTTGTTTGTTTGTTGTTTGTTTGATGTTTGTTTGTTTGTTTGATGTTTGTCTGTTTGTTTGTTTGATGTTTGTTTGTTGTTTGTTTGATGTTTGTTTGTTTGTTTGTTTGATGTTTGTCTGTTTGTTTGTTTGATGTTTGTTTGTTTGCTTTCAAAGGTGACGGTGACAACGATTGGATATGGAGACAAAGTTCCACAGACCTGGATTGGAAAGACGATCGCGTCCTGCTTCTCCGTCTTCGCCATTTCCTTCTTTGCTCTGCCCGCGGTGAGAAGCTGCTGAGTCAGCAGGAAACGCCCGTCGTTGTCCGTCATCCTCCCAGAATTCACTCCTTCATTAAAGAAACATTCCTTAAACATTAAACATTCCTTAAACATTAAACATTCCTTAAACATCAAACATTCCTTAAACATTAAACATTCCTTAAACATTAAACATTCCTTAAACATTAAACATTCCTTAAACATTAAACATTCCTTAAACATTAAACATTCCTTAAACATCAAACATTCCTTAAACATTAAACATTCCTTAAACATTAAACATTCCTTAAACATTAAACATTCCTTAAACATTAAACATTCCATAAACATTAAACATTCCTTAAACATTAAACATTCCTTAAACATTAAACATTCCTTAAACATCAAACATTCCTTAAACATTAAACATTCCTTAAACATTAAACATTCCTTAAACATCAAACATTCCTTAAACATCAAACATTCCTTAAACATTAAACATTCCTTAAACATTAAACATTCCTTAAACATTAAACATTCCTTAAACATTAAACATTCCTTAAACATCAAACATTCCTTAAACATTAAACATTCCTTAAACATTAAACATTCCTTAAACATTAAACATTCCTTAAACATCAAACATTCCTTAAACATTAAACATTCCTTAAACATTAAACATTCCTTAAACATTAAACATTCCATAAACATTAAACATTCCTTAAACATTAAACATTCCTTAAACATTAAACATTCCATAAACATTAAACATTCCTTAAACATTAAACATTCCTTAAACATTAAACATTCTATAAACATTAAACATTCCTTAAACATTAAACATTCTATAAACATTAAACATTCCTTAAACATTAAACATTCCTTAAACATTAAACATTCCTTAAACATTAAACATTCCTTAAACATTAAACATTCCTTAAACATTAAACAAACATTCCTTAAACATTAAACATTCCTTAAACATTAAACATTCCTTAAACATTAAACATTCCTTAAACATTAAACAAACATTCCTTAAACATTAAACATTCCTTAAACATTAAACATTCCTTAAACATTAAACAAACATTCCTTAAACATTAAACATTCCTTAAACATTAAACATTCCTTAAACATTAAACAAACATTCCTTAAAGACAGAGAGTGAGAGACAAACAGACAGACAGAGTGAGAAACAGAGACTGAGAGTGAGACAGACAGATAGAGTGTGTGAGGGTGTGTGAGACAGACAGATACAGAGCGTGAGACACAGACAGACAGAGAGTGAGACACAGATATACTGAGAGTGAGACAGACAGACAGAGAATGAGATACAGACAGACCGAGAGTGAGACACAGACAGACAGAGAGTGAGACACAGACAGACCGAGAGTGAGACACAGACAGACCGAGAGTGAGACACAGACAGACCGAGAGTGAGACACAGACAGACCGAGAGTGAGACACAGACAGACAGAGAGTGAGACACAGACAGACAGAATGTGAGACACAGACAGACAGAGAGTGAGACACAGACAGACAGAATGTGAGACACAGACAGACAGAATGTGAAACCCACTGAACTGAATTTTTCAACTTTATTCAACCAAAAAAAAAATCTTGTAAAGGTCAAATAGTTTTTTTTAAAAACATGCTTCTAAAAAAGTTTGAGCTAATCTAATTAAAAATGACTATTTTAAAAATAATAATATTGACCAAATGATTATCTGAGATATTAAATCAATAAATTCCACAAAGAAATATATTGTTGTTGTTGTTGTTGTTGTTGTTGTTGTTGTTGTTGTTGTTGTTGTTGTTTGGAGGTTCTGGAGTGAAGACATCAGAGTTCTCACTTTTTTTCTCCCGTCTTTTTGTTTGTCTCCGTCCTTCGGACCCGTTTTGCCGCCTGATGTTTGAGAACTGCCTTCGTGAGCAGAAGTTCTGTTCTTCTGTCCTTCACAGGGAATCCTGGGCTCGGGTTTCGCTCTGAAGGTGCAGCAGAAGCAGAGGCAGAAACACTTCAACCGACAGATCCCTGCAGCTGCTTGTCTCATTCAGGTACTTCCACCTCCACCGGGACAAACAGAACCGGGACAAGCTGAGGGACCGACCTCCCTGGAAGCTCTCGTCTCGGTATCATCACAACAAGCGTCCTCTCATGTAGCCATGTTGGCATGAACGGCGCCCTGTTTCTGTTTTCATGGCCCCTGCAGACATCATGGAGATGCTTCGCCGTGGAGAACTTGGAATCCGTCTCCTTCAAGATGTTTTTGAAGAAGAGGTCCAACGTTCCTGCTTCCTCTCTTTCTACGCCCAAGGCCAAGAAATCGGTTAGTAGTCGTTTGATGTATTTGGGACTAGCGGCCTCTTATGCAGCTTCCACTTTATTGTGAACACCGGGTCAGAATCAGAACACGGAGAAACTTTCCTCCGAGGAGATCGGGTCTTTTCTTTTAACGAGTTTTTATAGATGCAGGAACCTTAAGATTATTTGAACGGCTTAAAAGTCCGTTTCTGTGACGGTGGATGGTCAGCTGGTAAATAAATATAGGCACAAAGTGTAAGACAGACTCAAGGGAATACACCGCATATATATACATACAGTATATATATATATTTATATGTATATATACTGTATATATATACATATAAATATATATATATATAGCATGTATATATGATAGTATAATATTCTAATATACATTAATATTTAGATTTAGATTTGTGGTACCACAGTAGCTCACATGTATTTGTACATGTATGTAACTGTGGTACTTGGGTACTTCACTTTGTTTATATGAGTATTCATGTTTCTGGTAACATTTTAAGTTTACTTCCTTCATTCTAAGATAAAAATCTGACTTTTTTCAAATAAAGGCTCATTTTTGGAGCATTCTTTTATTTTATTTTATATTTCTCTGACATCAAGGCTGAACTTTAACCTTTACTTAAGAATAAGAATAACATGTAGAAAAACAAGATGAGGTCCGTTTGTTTCTGTCCTCTCTAATATATAATCTTTAATCTGATGCTGAATCATGCTGAGAACATTAGATCCATCTAAAAGTTCCCTTAAAGGAATATTAGATTCAGTCTCTTCAGTTAGTTTTACATGAAAAGAGTTTACTTTTCTACTTTTCTACTTTTCTACTTTTCTACTTTTCTACTTTCTCACCTTTGCTCCAGTAAAGAATCAGAACTTCTGCTTGAAGCTGTGATTTTTATGAAATCAACTTTCTTCTTCTACTTCTTCGTCTGTATTTTCGGCTCTTCTCTGTATATTTTTAAAATGTCGTTTGAATGTCAAAATTATTTCCTGCCATGTTTTAAAGGGGATCGGCTTAAAAGTTTTGAAATGTCAGCCGAATAGCAAATTAAAAAATGTCCCATTTCTGTTCTTGGACAAAAGTTTGGCAGACTTTCCCTCCCTGGTGAAGTTTTGGGTTTCCTGTTGAGATGTTTGCGTCTGTCTGGCAGGTGAAGATCAGGAGGAAGCAGAAGAGCACAGACAAGGACAACGGGGTGGCTTCTCCCACAATCCCCAGCATCACCTATGATTCGGTGTTTGACGGCGGGAGGGAGCTGAGTTCTGACGTGTACAGCACGGTGGGCACAGGTACGCTACCCTCGCTTCTCCCACGCTCCTTTTAGAGAAAGAATAAACGCATCCATCCTGAGAGGGGCTGGAGCCCATCCCAGCCGACATTGGGTGAGGATCGGGGTGAACCCTGGACGAGTCTCCAGGTCGTCACATCATCCCTTCGTTTTAACGCGATAAATCAAAAATGATTCTGGATCATTTTCATATTTTATAACCGCATAGATCTCAGGTCAAGGAAGAACTTCATGGAAAGGTCAGTTGTATGTTTCCGACACTAGGGGGAGGTAGAGGCCAGAGTTTTTCAATGGTTGATCAGATTTAATCCGGATTTGGTGGATCAGATCTACCCGGGAGGAGACTTGTCTCGTTTGTATTATACTTTACTCTAATAGTCCATATTTCACCCAGTAGGCGGAGCTTAAAACACTGTTGACCTCACATTTAATGTGAGGAGTTAAATCAGGGGGATTCCTTGTATAACGCAGGGGAGTGGGGACTTTTGGAGGACCTACCCTTTCTGTCGGGGACTAGTTATGTAATGGTGTTCTGTTTATCCGTCACGCCCCAAAACCACCTTATCAGTTAACGGTTAACGGTTAACGGTTAACGGTTAACGGTTAACGGTCACGTCGCTCACTTCCTTTATTTTTGCAGGTTGTCTCTTGTTTTCAGATTTTTTTTGTTTTCATACATTTTCATCTCCTGCCAAACCCCAACAGTCCCTCTTTTCTTCATTCCACAATGTATTCCTTCTATTCCCTTTCCCCTGACTCATCAAATACCAGTACACCTGTTCAGCCCACTATCTCACCTGGAGAATAGAGCCGGTCTTTCATCCGCGGCCGTCAGACGGTTTGTCTCATGCCTCGGTCTGAGCCTTTCTGAGCTTTTGTTTGTTTGTTTCCCCCGTCGGCCTCCTGCTTTGTTCCATGACTGATCACCTGTTGCTGAACTCTACCTTGAACTTCTAACCACACAAACGATTGATTGCTTTCTCCTGCCTCTGAGTCCGCGTCTCTGAGCAGAACCATTTTCAGGATGAAAGTCAACTGAGACTCTGTGACTCTTTTATTACCTTTCGACCAAAACTAAGTCACTGAGTCGACCTTTGGAGGAACTTTCAGATGAAGTGAGGGAAATACGGAGGATTCCTTAAATGTCTGCAGGAATCAGGTCTTTGATTTGAGCGGCTGTCTGTATCTAAACATCCCATAATTGCACCGGCAGAGCTGCGTGCGGTGTGATGACGTCCAAGTTCAGCGGACAGCCGTTTGGTTTTTCTTTACACTTTCTGCATCCACAGAGAACATAAGAAGTCCGACTCTTTAGATTCTGGTTAAATCCATCTTAAGTGCATCAGTGAAAAAAACATTGATTCTTAAATAAGGTTTAAATAAGATTCACGCTTTTCAACAACCCGAGAAAATATCGCCTCCTAAGTGAAGCCGTTTAGTCCAGATTTGAAGAATATATTACATAATATATGAATAATATTTGTTTTATGATCTCATTCTTCAGAGGGACCTTTTATGAACATATAACAGCAAACAACTAAAACATTTACATACAGACAGACTTATTAAAACAATACACATTATAATATTGTATAAACAGGAACAGGTTCCTGAAAATATGAATTAACTGGAGATCTATCTAGTATTTATTATAATTGACTCTTGTTGTTTATGTTTTGCCCACTAGGGGGAGTTTTTTTTGGGGGGGGGGTTAAAATACTGTTTTTACAGACATAACATTCGTTTTTAATTTGGGGAGTTCAATCAGAGGGGGTACTAGGTTCAACCCAGCCGCAAACCAGTCTACTTCCAGTACCGGTCCCAAGCCCGGGTCAAAGGGGAGGGTTGCATCATGAACGGCATCCGGCGTAAAACCAGATCCATATGGAACAAAATCTGATTTACAATCCGGACCGGTTGGGGCCCAGGTTAACGAACACAGTCACCGGTACCGTTAGCCAGCAGGGTACCGACCTGTGGATGGAAACAGGGGCTCCGCTGTGGCGAACAACTCAGGGGGTTGGGGGCTTTTCAGGGGATTTACCCTTGCTGACGGAGAGGACCGTGTAGGACGAGTTAAAGATTGTTGTAACTAAACGTATGACATTTAAAGTTGAATAAACTTGTACTGTGAAAGCTGGAAATGTTAAATCAGTTCACGGGAACGACACCGTTTAAGGGTAAAAGTCAGGTTTGAGATGCCAAAAGCCTGACTTACCTCAGAATGTTGAACGGGTTTGAGGTTTTCTTCCGTTTATGAGTCAAATCAATCAGATTTCTACGGAGACTCATTTGTCTTTTCTGTGATTTGTCAAACAGAGACGTTTAGTGACAATAATAAACAGAACAAATAAAGCATAGCAGCATAATGTTCTCGAGGGTATCTCAATGAGGGATGATCTGGACTGAATCTCTCCAGAACTGTTGGATGACTTTCTCTGAAATCATGTTAGGATATCCATCATTACCAGAGGATGAATTCTCCGGATCTTCATCTTCTAGCCTGCATTTAACACCTCAGAGCGTCTCATCATTATCAACAGACTTTTGTGCTGAACAAACGTGGATAATGCAGTGATCAGAATTATATTTCCTTATTTGACACAACTTAATCTCCTTTATTCGTTTTTCCCTTGATTGTGTCCATTAATGTGGTTTTTTGTAAGTTTTTACTGATATGATAAATGATGATCATCCGAATAATCTACGGACAGTAGTGGATGAACGCGGACGAACAAAGTGAGATCTTGAGGAGGTTCTTCTCGCCGGCGTCTCTGAGGACACTGATGGGGATTCATCAAATTCAAACTTCTTTTTGAGTCCTACTTCGTTGTTCTCAGCTATTTAATCATTTTCTTCACGCCGGCTGGTATCCGGAGAAAGTGCCTGAATGTGTGACTGCAGAGCTGTCGCCGACATGTAACTGGGCCATCGGTTCTGTCTGAACGCGGCTCTCCGTGGTTCTGCAGACATTAATATTCATGCGGTTGTGAAGATGCGGGATTCTTTGTTTTTGCCTTGTCTTAAATGAAGATAAATGTCTCTGATTACAAGATGAATAGATTCTACAGGTTCACCTTTAACATCGACCACCAGTCTGGATGGTTTCTTCTAATTAGCAAATTCCCATCTGTCATCATCATCATCATCATCATCATCATCATCATCATCCGCGGCGCTCCATCTCAAGATCTCGGTCTCTGAGAGTTGTTGACAAACATATTCCTGAAGGTATATTTTGATCAGAATATCTGATATGGAGAGTATAGATAATTATAATAATTATTAATAATCCATGAAGCCCCTTCATCAGGAGGAGGTCAGTGATTCTCAGTAGACCGGAACCCCCTGTTGGTTGGTAAAGGTACTGTAGGCGGACCTTCATCATTAAATATGTACAAGGCCATTAAAATGAGTTTTTAAATGTGTTCTGGGTACAAACTATGTCCCCAGAATCTTTCATTCAAATTATTCGCAAAAAAATTCTTAATATTTTTGTCGAAGCCACAATTATTGGTATTCTGCAGTTAATATTTAGCCCCGCCCCCTTTTGCCCCACTAACAGTGTGAGTCTCCTCCTGCCGTCTGTGAGGAAGTCTGAGGACACATGGAGAGGATCCGAGACCGTTCCTCCATACAGAACCTCTCCACCTCCTTCAGGTTGTGTTGGGGTTGGCGCCATCTGATGGTGGTTAGGGAAACTTTCTGACCCCAGGACTTAACTGACCTCTGACCTCTTCTTGTTGGATGTTCTCAGTTTCAGAAGGTTGTCAGATGGACAACTGGTTCACCGACGATGGGATCCCGAGTCTCATGAACGTTCACATCATCTCCAGAGTTATTTCATTCTGTTTTATCTTATCTTTATTTAATTTATGTACATATATATACATATATATTTATATTTGATTGTAGTCTTCTCTGCTGATCAGAATTTTGAATAAATGTTTGGATGGGCTACAGATAAACTTTGAGGTTTCAAAATGAGTCTGTATATTTTTCATTTCGGGGAGTTACAATGTTGAATGTCACCGTCAGACAGAAACTTTTAGTTATATATTATATAAGATGTATTTCCTGATATTTTTGGTGTTTTATAATATATGTCAGAAAAGATGACGGGATCATCATGGCTGTTATTTCATGACACAAACACTATGTACTATTTCACCTTTAAATCTTCTTCTTCCATCTTTTAAGTCTTTCTTTGTTGTTCTTTGTTTGTATATTTCCTCCTCCCTCCATGTTTTCGCCGTGCGCCTGCTGCAGCCGGATCTCTCTCTCCGGGAGGCTGGGGTGAGCTGCTGTTAGTGTCACCTTCCTCTCCTGTCTCAGTATTTTAACATCATCCTCTTCATCCCCTCCGTTGCTCTAACGCCACGTTTCCTTCATCACCGGCGACCTGGAGAGAGAATTTGCATTCTGAGAAAAAAATCTCATTTTTTGATTTCTCTTCATCTCTGTGCAGATCTCCAGCAGTCCTGGACGTCCCTGTCTTCCCTGCAGTTCACCTTGCCGCCTGCAGGTACCGACGCCTGTCCTTGTTCTCGTTAGTCGCTCCAGATGTGCGTGATTGCATCACATGATCCGGCTGTGGGAGGGACAGAATCTGCAGTGTGGCGCCTGCAGAGACTGAAGGGTTCATGTGTTCATCCGTGGGATAACGTCTTTTATTCACTTAGTTTAGGTAAAGCTGTTCTTCAGACGTTCTGATCCGACAGCTTGTCAAAACAGACACCCATTTTATTCTCACGCCGGAAAAATCCGGCTTGAGATCGGTGGAATCCCACACAGTTGAATAATTAATCCACACGCTCTCCCGGAACAATGCGTGATGACGGTCCCATAATATCTCTGACATTTCATGAGTTCAAGGTAAAACAAGAGAATCTTGAGGTTCATTCCGTCTAAATCCTTCTGCTGGTTCAGGGTGAGCAGAAGCTCCGGCTGACGGGACCCTCCTTTAATAACACAGCTGGACGTGCAGGAATCTTCTTCTTACGTTAAATGATGTAGAATAAACACGATTAGTTCGGTAAGACATCAGATCAAACAGTCATGTCGCAAAATCAAATCAACAACTTATACTGTTCAACCAGAGAACAGACGCAAAACTGAATCAGCATCAGGAATGTTTTACAAGATGGATCCATAACCTGAGATTAATGTGTGTGTGTGTGTGTGTGTGTGTGTGCGTGCGTGCGTGTGTGTGTGTGTGTGTATTTTTGTGTGTGTACACACAGTAATGAAAAGTTCTGGCCTCCTGGATGTCCAGTCCCCCACAAACCTCCAGAGGAACTGCAGCTTTGCAGACGACCTGGAGCTGGAGTCAGAGCGTCACAATCATCTCTCTCCTGCCTCCTCGCTGTCGGAGTGAGTTTTCCAGCGCTGCGTCCGTGATGTGTTTGTGTGTCTGTTGTAACATGTGTGTCTGTTGTAACATGCGTCTCCGTTTTAACATGTGTCTGTTGTAACATGCGTCTCTGTTGTAACATGTGTCTCTGTTGTAACATGTGTCTCTGTTTTAACATGTGTGTCTGTTGTAACATGCGTCTCTGTTGTAACATGCGTCTCTGTTGTAACACGCGTCTCTGTTGTAACATGCGTCTCTGTTTCAGAACCGAATCTCTGCTTTTGGTAGTGACACATTTCATAGAGAGGATTGAGGCGAACGGCACCGACACTCGCGCTGTAACAGACGCGCTGTAACAGACGAATTGTAACAGACCCGCTGTAACAGACCCGCTGTAACAGACGCGCCATAACAGACTAATTGTAACAGACGCAATGTAACAGACGCCTTGTAACAGACACGCTGTAACAGACGCGCTGTAACAGACGCGCTGTAACAGACGCGCTGTAACAGACTAATTGTAACAGGCGCGCTGTAACAGGCGCGCTGTAACAGGCGCGCTGTAACAGGCGCGCTGTAACAGGCGCGCTGTAACAGGCGCGCTGTAACAGACGCGCTGTAACAGACGCGCTGTAACAGACGCGCTGTAACAGGCGGGCTGTAACAGACGCGCTGTAACAGACGCGCTGTAACAGACGCGCTGTAACAGATGCGCTGTAACAGACGTGCTGTAACAGACGCGCTGTAACAGATGCGCTGTAACAGACGTGCTGTAACAGACGCTGTCTCTGTAACAGAACAGCGGTCGTAGAGCTTTGTCACATCTCATGCTACGCTCAGACATTATTGGAGGCTGCTGCTTGTGTTTGTGGCGCCGCCTTAAAAGTGTCTGTTTGCCTGAAAGACGAACCACGTTTATCTGAAAGAAACACGAGTCGAGGTCAACTCAGGCAGATGACCGACATCCCTGACTGAGATTCTACCCCGGCCCGTCTCGGAGTCCCTCGGTATCTCGTTTACACCGATCAGTCAGCACATTATAATCCCTGACACATGAAGTGAATAACGTTTGTGATCTCGTTACCATGGTTACCTGTCAGTGAGTGGGATGGATTCAATGCAAGTGAACATTGTGTCCTTGAATCTGACGTGTCGGAAGCAGGAAAAACGGGCAAGTGTGAGGATCTGAGAGGTGTGACGGTAAAAGACTGGGTCAGAACATCTTTGAAGGTCTCGTTGGGTGGTAATGTTCTGAAGTGGTTGATACCTTTTCTTAGAAAGGGTCAGGGTTACATGTTGATGTGGGTGGCGGGCGAAGGTTAACCCGCGCGGTCCAATCCTACTCAAGAACTACACCTTAAACAACTCCCTCCCTCTCAGAGACACGCTCCATTCTTTTCCAGCCTGAAGAACCTGATGAGTAACGGCTCCTCAATGATTCCCACGACATAATAATGGAGGCTGCATTGACTGCAGCCCCTCTGAGCTTCTTAGTAATGACTTTCAGAGAAACTCATCCCCCCTGTACGAGTTGAAGGATCCCATCATTCCACCTGGATCACATCCAAACAGCCTCGTTAACCTGTGCTGAATATATCTCCTTCATTAACAGTTGGTCTGAAGGCCTTTGGCTGCTTACTTTCCTTAGTTTCAAAGAGATATCAGTTCGATTAGAAGAAAGAAAACAAGAACAACAAGGTCTGATGTAGATTCGTACCACATTTGAAAAACGATTTTAGCTGGATGTCGAAGTTTTGAAGGTATTTTATCTATTTTCTCAAGAGTTTTGTTAAGCAAGCAACAATTTATTCCACTTTCTCATTCTCATAACATTCCTCAGCTGAAGGTAACCATGACCATATTCTTCCAATATCTTCCAGGTTGACGGAGTCTCACAGAAGGGCCATCAGGGTGATTCAGAGAATGCGATATTTTGTGGCTAAGAGAAATTTTCAGGTAAGTCTTTTACTTTTGAACGTTTTTTGGAGTAAATATCCCTGTAAATGTTTGGATTGAAATGAATCACACGTACGATGAACTAACCCTGCTGTGCCTTGAAGCAAGTTGTTTCATTTTTGGTGCTTGGTTTTATTATCCTGGGCAGTTCTTATTTAGCCTCAAACTCCTGGTGAACAAACACCAGTCTGAGCTGCAGCGACTCGGAAGTGACAAAAATAACCTTTGACCCACGGTAACACAGATTTAGACCTCCAGGTGAGAGGGGTCCCACGACGACAGCAGCTGCAGCAGAGCTAGCAGCAGAAGTAACGGAAAGTGTCAGAAGCTCCGTCAGTTTTTCACCGAATCGCAAGTCCTTCCATTCTGCATTTGGTTTAGTTTACTTTAAATAAAAACACTGACGGGATATACCTTAATTTATTGCGTTTTGTGTTTTCGGTGATATTAAGGATAATGAGAAAATGTGGAAGTACCACAAAGGAAGAGTTATAGAAATACTTCAACCAAGACACAAATAGGGACTTTTTACACACAGAGGTATAAAAATAATAATAATGTCATAACTCAAAGAGTAGGCAATGGATTATTTTCAAACCTTAATTCCCTGTAGACCCTCATAGGAGGAAGAACTGGACTGATTTAAGGCGAGCTTTATCTCCAAATGATTTTGGGCCATTTTTTTACCGTTGACCTGAATTCCTCTAAATTTAGTGCATGTCAATCAATTTGAGGGCATCTGTTTAGTGTTTATGGTAATTTACTCTTATATTTCATATTTTACTCACTAGGGGGAGTTTTTGTTTGAAAAACACTGTTTATTAAACAGAACCTTTTGAACGTTTGTCTGATTCAGTTCAGAGTCTGTGCACCTGAATCAACCTGAGGATATCTATCTTGTTTATGTCATAATTGACTCTCTTCAGGCAGCTCCCCTTTACGAAAAATACTACGTACAAAACTTCACTAACTTCTTATTTGGAGGGATTCAATCAAAGGGATTAATTGTGCAACACAGGGCATTGGGGACTTTTCGGGGATGTCCCTCTGCTGTCAGGGATGAAACATAGAACTAGTTTGTATTAACTGGTTATATTCTCATTTTCCAGAGCCATTTTCGTTCTTTTCTAGACTTGAGACCCTTTACTGCCCTCTTGTGGATGATAGAATTTAACCAAAAAAAAGTTTACCCTCTAGAATTATTGGCACCCTTTAAAAACGGAGATGCAAAAAATGTCTTTATGTCTATAAGCACGATATTTAATTCATGTTATTCACACAAATCTCACCTTTAAAACTAAAGCACTTCAATTAAAAGTAATATTACATTCTTGAAATAAAACTTATATTTCTCATCGATATGTTTGCCACAATTATTGTCACCTCCAGTAAATCCTGAGGTTAAAGGTCACTGAAGCATATTTCCAGTCCTGATTTATATTTGTATCTTCCTGTTTGAACAGGAACTCTGAAGTGGTGAACAGGTACTTCAATCAAAAAATATTATAATAACTAGATAAAAACATTTGCAAAAAGCAGCAATGTTAATTAAAGTTATAGGTTCTGCTAAAAAGGAAAGTTTTAAGTCCTTTTTTAAATGTGTCAGTCGTCTGTGGAGCCCTGAGATGGTCAGGGAGGGCATTCCACAGACGAAGGGCAGCAGAACAGAAGGCCCGATCACCCATGGTGCTGAGCTTAGTCCGGTGAAGGAGGAGGCGGTATGAGTGGGTAGAACGGAGGGATGGTGTTGAGGTCAGTGGGGTGAGTAGTTCTTTCAGGTAGGGGGGTGCGTTACCATGGATTCACTGGTGAGTGAGGAGAGAGATCTTATAATCAAGTGTATGCACACTGACCCCACACACTTTGAGGAGGATGGTTGGAGTGGCTAAAGACTCTCAAAGGATCACAGCTACATAATTGAGAAAATGAAATAAAGGGAGAAGTCCATATGAATATTAATTAAAAATATAGTAAATAGGGAATAAAGGGTGCCAATAATTCTTTTTTATACTTTTCCCACCACTGAGCTGATATTTCACTTTAAAAGCTTTACGATTATACTGCTAGTGAGGAACTTAATGATGCTCTAAATCAGAGGCACCGTGATGAAAAGAAGTTAATGCGTCTTTAAAGTAACATTTCAACTGGTTTCCCCCCGCAGCAAGCTCGTAAGCCCTACGATGTGCGAGATGTGATTGAGCAATACTCCCAGGGTCACCTCAACCTCATGTTACGCATCAAGGAGCTGCAGAGAAGGTAAGCCGCTCCACCTTTGACCCTTGTGAAATCAGCGAGGTAAAGCGGGAACCAAAGAGATGAACACAGGAGAGAGGGTTGGAATGATAGAGTCGGCGTGTCCTCTTCTAAAAAAGTGCCTGCTGTTGTTTCTCTCAGACTGGACCAGTCAATAGGGAAGATAACTTTGTTCCAGACGGGTTCAGGTAATCAATCACCCACTGCTCCCTCAAATATAGAAGACTGTTTCTGGAAACCAACTCACTCATAATCCTCTCTTCTTCTTATTTGTCCCACGGTTACCTCCCTCTGAAGACCGAGCCAAAGACAAAGGCAACAACTCCATCGGGTCCAGACTGAACCGGATGGAGGAACAGGTGGGATTGTTTCAAGTTCAGCCGAGACTGGAGGGAAAATCTCGTCTTTTTATGGTTTGAGGGGTTTAATCTTGTTTGTGACAGAGACAAGAAATCATGATGTGAATTTATCTCATAAACAGAAATGTCAAGATCAAACATTCTTATACCCCTGATCTTTTACTCAAATTATTCACAAAAATATAACCTTTTATTCAACAAACAAAAGTTTAAAAAAACACAACAACACATTACTGACAAATGTGTCTCTAAAACACAACGGGAGGTATGAGAGGTATATTACCTGTCCTGTTTTATATCTGTATCTTCACCTGTGTGAGCAGGAACTCTGAGGTGGTGAACAGGTACTTCCTGTTTGACTGGGGTATAAATATGAGGTGACACAGGCCTGATTCTTTCTGAGGGTCTTCACCATGATGAAGACCAGAGAACACAGCAATGAGGAGCAAAGAAAAGTTGTAGAGCTGCACAAATCTGACAATGGAGACAAGAACATCTCTCAGCAGTTCAAAGATCAGTTTGAACAGTTAGATGAATAATGAAGAAGTTTAAAGAGACTGGAGATGTTAGACATCCACCTGGAAGAGGACGTGTCAACAAACTGACTCCACACACTGTGAGGAGGATGGTTGGACTGGATAAAGACTCTCCAAGGATCATAGCTAGAGAGGTCAGAGGTCAGCTGAATCCTGTGGTCAGAAAGTCTCCCTAACCACCATCAGATGGCGCCGCATCACAATACACATATAATAATAACATAAAATATTAATGCAGGGTGCCAATAGTTGTTGAACCCTTATATTAGAGAAAAACATTTACATTCAACAAATATTTTGTTGAATGTAAATGACTTCTTAATTAATTAAATTACATTTATTATTGAGTTGTTTATTTATAATAAAATTTTACAAAATTTAATTATAGTTTTTTTTACTTTTTATTTTTTTGAAAGAAAAGAAAAGAGGAAAAAATGATCTCTGTGTTTAGATCAGTAGATTATGCTGAAGGTAGAAAGAGTTAGTTGACAGATAACCTCCAAAAAAATGAGGTTATCTGATAATAATAATAATCTTCCGTCACACTTCTATCCTTAAATATAATTTTTTTAAATCAAAGTAACATAAATGCACAACTACTTATTAATTATGGCTCATAAATGTCTAAAGTCAGTCTGTGTAGTTTGGAAGATCTGCTGCAGACAAAAAAGAAAACGGACGGACCTTTGAACTTGTCCTCCTGTCACTCTTTGATAAACAAAAAGTAGCAAGATTCTATCGGGAGAATATCGCCGCCGCCAGTTTCCCTTATCACTTAAATGTAGAATTGTTTTTGACAAAAAAAAGGAAAAGAAAAAGTTTTCAGCTAAAGTTTGGCAGAAACGTCATCAACTATCTGGGCAGAGACGTCGGGTTCTGCTGATTCACATCTCAGACTTCAGCAGCGAGAGCCAGTTCTCTGGTTCCTTGGCCCGGACACAGAACGCTTGAGATTGTTCTTTTCATTTCATTTTGAGGACTTGACACAAAAGAGATAAGACAAGAATGATTTTCTGCTGCGATGAAACCAAACCAACGGATTCATTTCTCTTTCTTCTTCTTCTTCTTCTTCTTCTTCACATTTCTTTTTGCGTCCGAACAGCCAGAGATAGAGAAGTAAAAAAAAAATGCTTTAAAGGTTCTGGAAGTGTTGCTTACAGGAAACACAAAGAGTTCAATCTCTGCTTTTTTTTGTCTTTTGTCTTTTGTGCCACCAGACTGATCGGCCATAACATTCTAACCACCTGCCTGATATTGTGTAGGCCCCCTGTTTGCTGTCAAAACAGTTCTGACTCAATCAATCAATCAATCAGAGTTTATTCATAGAACACTTTTCATACTAATAAAATGTAACAGTGCTTTACAGAATAAAAACAATAATCCTCCCCCGACCAATGATAATAATCTTTCCTTTAATGATCACATGTTACGAAATTTAAATCTGCATTCAACCCATCCCTGAGGGAGAAGTGGGCGGAGCCTGTGAAGCACGTATTGGTTAAAAGAAAATCCATACTCATGAAAATAGGAAGTTAAGAAGTGAGAATTTCTCGGTGGGCAGACGCCCACCCTCTGATGAAACTCTCGTCTATTCGTCGCTCTTCTGATTGACGTGTCGTCATGTAAACACCATTTGTGTTTATATGACTGCTCATGAAAACAGTCAGACAGGATTATTCTTTCAGAATGGGTCTATTTAAACTCACCTACTGTCAGCCTACAAATCACAAACCCGGCAGCTAATCACCTTTTGTAACGAGCGGTTGCAGATAATAATGAGTGAATGAAGCTACAAAAAGGTCAATAAACACGTTTGTTTTAAACGCGAGACGTCGTATTTCCATTTATAAAACTGCCACTCTTCAATTCAGAGCCAGCTGACTGTCAGACCACCATCCAATCATCCAACAGTTATCTCTCAGGTTCTGTTCCGATCAGGGCGGTCCAAAACAAAAAGACCTGCTCACATCCAGAACGACTGGGAATCTGAGAATCTCCAGCCAGACCGGCAGTTTTAGCTTCATCATCCAGCCATCACTAATCACCTTCTACCAAATGAACCTCCCCCACCAGATGTGCCTTTGTAATGAATCAATGTGATTCACTTCACCTGTCCATGGTCACAATGTTATGGTTGATCTGATGTGCAATATGCTGACTGTGCACAATTCAGCACCACGTTTATTTGGCCTTGACTATTGCTATATTTTTTCCTCACACCTGTTGATTAAACTACCTGAAGGACTCATTCTTAAGAATGTCTTCTGTTGGACTCATGACCTGCAGACAGTCTAGCAGACCTCCTAATACAATGATAATAAATAATAAATAAAATAATAGACTGGGGTTAGGAGTGTGTGGCGCTGACGTTGATCTCCATCCATTCCACTCTCTTAGATATCGCACATGGACCAGACTCTGAACCGCATAGCGGAATCCCTCGCTGTTGTGATGGAGCACAAAGACGCCGGTGAAGGTGAGGGCGGAGAAAGGCCGAAGGCACCAAGTGGACGGATATTTTCCGTTGTCCCCAGCCATCCCAGTCTGCCAAGCTATGACCATCTATCTTCATCATCTGCGCCCTTCCAACAATGACAAAACCATCCTGTCCCAAACCTCAGGATCTGTCTGTCGGTCGGTCTGTCTGTCTGTCTGTCTGTCTGTCTGTCTGTCTGTCTGTCTGTCTATAGGTAGATATATAGACAGCTAAGTATTGAAAGCTAACTAGCTATCCTGAGGTCCACAGCTAGCCATAGCATGAGGCTGTACCTAAACTCACTACGCTCGTATTTTGATGGAAAATTGAAAAATTTGTATTGTGTCAACATAAAAATGATAAAACACAACATTTCTTGTGACGTTTCGTGACACGTATCAGACGTCTGACACGTGTCAGACGTCTTTGAGACATAGTCTATGTGAGTTGAGTACAGCACTTCTTTGTAGTGTTTTGTTTTAGTTAACAAGCTTACATTTAGTTGCCTTTAATGAAAACATAACTTGAATTCATCCAGGATAGCTACGAACACATGATCAAATACTGTGATTCAACATCTCCTGTTCTTTTGATACTAGACAACGACTTCTAAGATTCCTGCTACGACTACATCTTTAAGCGCTCACATCTGTGGGAAGACAACCTACATTTCTGTGTTTCAACTGAAACTTTCAGTCTAACTATATTCCCACTGTTTTAATCTTCTTCATTATTTGTCATAATATTTGCCCCCCCCCCCCCCCCCCTCTTTTGGGCTCCAGACTGAAATCATGTGAGAACATCCAATCTTTTGAAAACTGTAAATATGATGTTGTTACATTCTCAGCCTGACAGCCACACATAAGACAAGATAAGACTACAATTTTACAAAAAGTACAAATGGAGGGATTATCTATGAAGGCCGGTTTCAGCCAAAACCCAGGATCTGGTTAGTCATTATACTGAGTTATAATAATCTTCTTCTTCAGGCGTTGCCACAGCGGATCATCTGTCTCCAACTCCCCCTGTCCTCTGCATCCTCCTCTGTCACACCAACCAACTGCATGTCCTCTCTCACCACATCCACAAACCTCCTCTTTGCTCCTCCCTTTCTTCTCCTGCCTGCAGCTCCATCTCCAGCATCCTTCTACCAGTAGATCCACTATCCCTCCTCTTCACGGGTCAGAACCATTTCAGTCTGTCCTCTCTGACTTTGTCTCCAGGACGTCTCACCTGGACTGTCCCTCTGATGACTCCTTTCTGATCCTGTCCTTCCTCCTCACTCCCAGAGAACATCTGAACATCTTCATCTCTGCCTCCTGTCTTCTGCTCAGAACCACCGTCTCTAAATCATCCAGCAGAACTGCCCTCACCTCCATCCTGGAAACCTTTCCCTTCACTCCTGCTGCTCCTCTTCTGTCACAGATAACTCCTCACACTCTTCTCCACCCACTCCACCCTGCCTGCATTTGCTTCTCCACCTCTTTTCCACACTCCCTGTTTCTCTGAACAGTTTTTAGCCAAAGTCCTTAAACTCCTGCACCTCCTCCACCTCTACTCCTCCACCCTCCGTTCCTCCTGCCTCCCTTTCATTCACACATGTATTAAATGCCAGACTCTCAATCAGCTGCTGCTCTAGCGGCTGTGAGCAGAAGGGTTATTATGTACTTAAACATCTAGAATGTAACTTACAGGGAAGAAAAACATTCACATTATTGACATTTTAATTGCAAATGCCGGTACTTGTTGCATTGGTGTCGTTATTTTCCTGTAACTGTAAGTAATGGACTTGACATTTTGGGAGGTTTAAGCCTCCTGCTGCAGAATGTGTGCCGTGATTTAATGTCCTTTACTCCTGTGAAATAACAGATTTAAAAACATTCGTCTTCAGGCCTCACATCAACGTTCCTTCTAGTCAAACACTGCCTCCTCTGTTTCAATCTCATATGACCTTTAAATGTTTAGATATGTGTTTCAGCGCAATAAAGGACTTATTCTAGTAGGACTGCGTTTTGTCTGGAGGGGAATCCTTGACTTCATCACACGAGTTAAATATTACATTTTAGATGAATCTTCTTCTTTTTAGTGTAAAATTTGGATTAAGATGAAACAAGTCCAACTCTTCTACGTTCATTGTATCCCTGAAAAGTGATATAATGTGTGAGGAAGAACTGGAGTGATTTTAGCAAAAGTCTGTTGTATACTCATCTACATATCCTTTTCGGGCCATAAC
>JBBDHG010000067.1:877500-880000 GCA_037951165.1 Lophius americanus
CACGTATGCACCGCACTGTAAAATAACAGTAAAACATCGTATTGACCCACATATGCACCGCACTGTAAAATAACAGTAAAACATCGTAGAGATCCACGTATGCACCGCACTGTAAAATAACATTAAAACATCGTAGAGACCCACATATGCACCGCACTGTAAAATAACATTAAAACATCGTAGAGACCCACGTATGCACCGCACTGTAAAATAATAGTAAAACATCGTAGAGATCCACGTATGCACCGCACTGTAAAATAACAGTAAAACATCGTAGAGATCCACGTATGCACCGCACTGTAAAATAACAGTAAAACATCGTAGAGACCCACATATGCACCGCACTGTAAAATAACAGTAAAACATCGTATTGACCCACATATGCACCGCACTGTAAAATAACATTAAAACATCGTAGAGATCCACGTATGCACCGCACTGTAAAATAACAGTAAAACATCGTAGAGATCCACGTATGCACCGCACTGTAAAATAACATTAAAACATCGTAGAGACCCACATATGCACCGCACTGTAAAATAACATTAAAACATCGTATTGACCCACGTATGCACCGCACTGTAAAATAATAGTAAAACATCGTAGAGATCCACGTATGCACCGCACTGTAAAATAACAGTAAAACATCGTAGAGATCCACGTATGCACCGCACTGTAAAATAACATTAAAACATCGTATTGACCCACGTATGCACCGCACTGTAAAATAATAGTAAAACGACGTAGAGGCCCATATATGGGCGTCTGGGGTGGAAGGGGTTAGAGAGCCACAGTCGACCAGATTAATTTCCGATCTTTTACAGCTTGTGATTTACGCGAGCATGAAGGCACGTTTGTGATGCATCCATCAACCTCCCTTTGAGTTTAAAAGAACACAATAGCTGCATAGATGTGGATTCATGGATGATGGACTGAGCTGCATGTGTCCTACGTCTTTAAGAGAGGTTATGTTATTTAGTGGGTGGGGCTATCAGGAGCCCATGGGCCTCTTTGGACCCGTGGGACGTTTTGTTATGGATTTCTCTTCTAGTGTGAAAGATTAGAAGAATATAATCTCATCCCGATGCAGAGATGCCTCAATGAACGAATGAATGAATGAACTTACTTTACATTCAGGCACCTAAACACATGTTACCTCTCTGCTGCAAACCATCAAACGTGGGCCGGGCCAGAATCAACATGAGTGGATGTTGGGCACACGTCAATGATGACAGCGGCTTTGACTATGAAAGGGGAACGGCTGAGGGGAGAAAGGTCGAGGAAACGGGCCTGGGGGGGTTGGAGGGGCTCCAGAGGCTGATGTGCAGGTGAAATACAAGGCCCACTCTGCTTTGCGGCTTTTGTCCTGCTCAGAGTCCAGATGGCCTCATGAAATCCTTTAGAGCCGCGTCCCCAGCAGAGAGGGAGTGGGCCGGCGTCCTGAGGGATTTGGTCTCTTTAATGGGCTAATTTGGCGGTTGGAGTTCAAATGAATGGTTATAATTTCAAGCCCGACAGCACAGGTTGTAATTATGAAACATTTCTCTCTGCAAACCCACAGAAAGCTGTTACTCTAAAACTTTTTCTTTTTTTCTACTTTCCATTGGAAAACTTTGCAACTCAAATTGCTTTGACAGCAATTTTAGAGGGACACTAGTGATTAGTCAGCATTGAAGCCCTTATTTCATCGTAAAGCTGCAGACATATTCAGTATCTAATACGTTGTTGTTTACAGCTGGTTTTAAACACGGAATTCCTGAGTCGTTTTCCAAACCAGCGAGTCGTTTGAAGAGAAGAAGAATAAACATGTTTGACACGCTGGATTCAAAGGATTATATTTTTTTACAAGAAAAATATTTCTTCCAAAGTTTGGCCTTCACACAAAACAGAAGGTTCTGTTCTGACAAGCCCCATCTGATAAGTCTACAAATCATTTTCAGTTTTTTCTCCATGAACGAGATGTTCTGACGGACCTTTGGACCGCTGGGCCTTGGAATCTTTCCTGAGTCATGAGCTGGAACTGGTTATGTCTTATTCTTCTAAAAGATAGGGAACAAAATGAAGTCTTAGAAGAATGAACTGTTAAGATGTTGTGAATGTAAAACTCGTTTCATCAGCATCAACTGTTTAAACAAAAACGTGAATTCAGCGATAAAACTGTTTCATTTGAACAAACTGATAAAACTGTTTATTCAAATGGAAACATTTTCACTATTTACAGCAATTTTGATCTAGCTCTCAGTTAATAGTTATTTTCTAGTGACAGAAATTCACCAACGAGATCAAAATGAAATGATTCCATCTTCAAACGTCTTTGATCTCAAAAAGAAACATTCTGGATCTTAATTGAAAATGTTTCTACACATTTAATGTGAAACTTTCCTCTTTCATCCAGAGTTGATGCAAATAACGTAAATGACTTAAACATATTACTTTGAGGTAGAAGTACATTATATTTATTCCCTTTAATTATGAATAAACATAATTCCATTTAATCAAA
>JBBDHG010000067.1:885000-887500 GCA_037951165.1 Lophius americanus
TGTATTCCTCTTTGCAGAGGATGTCCAAAGGTATTGGCAATTCCACACCGTGGCTCATCCTGGCAGGCTCTGGAGGTTTGGCCGACATCCTCGTAACGCTGATGAAGAGATGCTGCTGGGATACGGACAGCGTTCGTGAGCTCCTGCTGGACACTTTTTCAAATGCCCACCACAGCACAGACATCAGTAACTGGGTCAAACTGGTGAGATTGCCGTGCCCTGCATGGAGCTTGCTCGTACACAAGTGAGGCAGATCACAAGACGTGAGCGTTGGCAGAAAAATGGGGCACACAAGGGAAGACTATGGGGAAACTAATGTGGGAGTTTCATTAGTATCTGCAAAGTTTTAAGATGTGTGTGTATACGTCTATAGGATGTCCTATTATCTATCTATCTATCTATCTATCTATCTATCTATCTATCTATCTATCTATCTATCTATCTATCTATCTATCTATCTATCTATCTATCTATCTATCTATCTATCTATCTATCTATCTATCTATCTATCTATCTAACACCAAAAAAAACAGCACAGCACTGACTTCAAGGAGCTAATGCTAGAATCTTCAACAGAGCTCACAGTCGACAATGGCGAAGCGTGGGATGATGTCCAGAGAAGACCTAGGGTCTGTAAAAGTAATGGAAGTGTTTACCGGGTATGCTCTCGATGATCAAAGTTATTTTTGACTCAGTAAAGAGGTATCTTCATCGCCAAAAAAAATAGGAGACTCAGGATGTTATTGTTTTTAAAAGGGGGCGGGGCTAAATATTAAATATACGGTACTAATTATTGTGACACCCGTGTTTTTGAGGAAAATATTTGTTTTATGTGACGAATGTCATGTGTTTTTTATTTTGTTTTGTTACTTGAGTTAGAGGTTAGATTTTAGTGAATAATATGAATTAAAGATGATTATTGATTATAAGATCTCTCTCCTCACTCACCAGTGTATCCATGGTAACGCACCCCCCTACCTAAAAGAACTACTCACCCCACTGACCTCAACACGATCCCTCCGTTCTACCCACTCATACCGCCTCCTCCTTCCCCGGACTAAGCTCAGCACCTTGGGTGATCGGGCCTTCTGTTCTGCTGCCCCTCGTCTGGGAATGCCCTCCCTGACCATCTCAGGGCTCCACAGATGACTGACACATTTAAAAAAGGACTTAAAACTTTCCTTTTTAGCAGAACCTATAACATTAATTAACATTGCTACTTTTTGGTCAGGCTTTTATATAGTTATTATTATATTTTTTTATTGATGCTTTTATCTGCTTTTACTTTGCAGCACTTTGAGATTTGATCCAAATGTAAAGTGCCTAAAACTTTCCTTTTTAACAGAACCTATAACTTTTTTACTTTTATTGCTGATTTTTGTTCATATTTTTATATTTTTATATTATTAGTATTATATTTTTTTATTCACACACAGAGACCTGGCCGGTCTAAGCCTGTCCTCTCAGCATCTCTTCTATCAGCATACAACTGTTGTTGAACATTAAACCAATAACAGTTGAAGGTATAATCCGTAAGCTTTTTAAAAAAAATGTTGATACATAAAATAAATATGATGTAAAAAAAACACATTTTTACAATTTTATATTTGAATTTGTATTTATTTTTATTTATTTTTTTACAATATCTGACGTCCAAATAAAGGCTTAAGTTTCAAAAACAATTGAAAACCTTTTTCTGTCCTTTTCTTTTCATGGTTCAGCATTTACACGGCAAAAACTTCTACTTCTTTCCAAATAATTCTATTCCTAGCTTGGAGCCACTGAGGGGTTGATGGCGCTTTAGTCGACACACCCACCTTTAAACTGTAGAGTGGTGTAAAAGAAACAGAGAGTCAGACTGAACGCCATACAACCAAATGACTTGACCAAACAACGATTATTGATCAACTGTTTCTCTCTTCCGTCTTACAACACCTGACACCTGAAGGACGGTTCATACCTGCATTGCATTTTACCGTAGCATAATAGTGACATCTATTGTGGCTTTCTGGTACAACACATGAAACGGCTCCTACATATTCTAAGGAGATGTCTGAGGATTCATTAGACATTATTTTACTGCTTCAAATGAAGTTAAAAACAAATCCATTCCCAGTTCACACTAAACACATCAACATCATACTTAAAGTAGTCCAACAAATAGTATATGTAGTATCATGAATATCTGCCTGCATGAGACCAGGTACCATTGTAACTTTTATTCATCAAAATAAGGAATTCTTTTGTGAGCTCCATATCCTGGGTGACCTTGTCTGGGTGCCACCTCTCCTCGTTTGACGTTTTCCTCAGGTTGACTCTGAGCTGCATCCTTGGAGCTGGTTAGCTTAGAGCCTGTCAGAGAGGCTAAAATGTCATGCCTTATTAATATTCATGTAGAAATGATGCTGTATCATTGCACAAGAATATTCACACTTTCCCACTCTGTTCTAGTTTTTGGCTCACTTGGAGTTTTAGGGGCTTCTTTGCCGCATTTGAGGGT
>JBBDHG010000067.1:892500-992500 GCA_037951165.1 Lophius americanus
TTATCTCCTCCGAGTCATTGGTGCAGTTAATCTCAGGCATACGAGCAGCTGCGCTCCATTCATTGAAAAAACAAGAAAAATAGTTTAGGCATCAACACCATTCAAGACAAGAGGGAGAAAAAACTTTTTTTTTGCCTTTTGAAATTGCCTGTTTTATGCGTATTTTTCATTCTATCTTCAAAAAAGTTTGTGATATTATGAAATCATCATTGTGACCCCCGCACTTCTTTCTTGTTAATTGAGAACTGAAAACAATTTTTTGAATTATTTTCAAATGTTATCCCTTCATAGACCTCAGTGTGAGAAAGAACTGGATTAATATTTAAGAATCCATTGCTTTCTCTGCTACTAGGGTGAACTTTATTGTTAAATTTAGGGGAAGCCTTTTATTATGATACTTTTTGAACATATCCTTCTAACTGTTTATCTGATTTAGTCCAAATTTACCTTATATAGACCGTGTCAAGGAGATTGAACTTATACTTGTCATATTCTACAGTAATAGTCCATATTTATTTTTATTTAGTTGCTGGAGTTTTTCTTTTGTTTTCTTTTATTAGACACATTATGTTCTTCAGATATAATTTACTAAGCGTTTCTTCGATTTAGTCCAAGTGTACCACATTTGAGCCACCTCAAGAAGGAGAATCTAACTTGTATTTGTCATAGTTTACTGCAAATGTTCATAATTCACCCACTGTTGATCTTTGCAAAAAACAGGTTTTTGGACCATTACTTTTCAACTATTTGTCTGGTTTGTGACCAAATTGGCTCCTATGAATCTACACGAGGAGCTCTATTTCTTGTATATATACTATTTCCCTGTAATATATATAATCATTTTCTTCGAAAATAGTTTCTTAACTTCCCAAACATCAGTCCATCAGTGTCTAAATTTAGATCCGATGAATTGACACAAGGAAATCTGTGTTTTATTTCTGAGCTCATGATTAAGTTACTATTGGATCTGATCTTAAGACCATAATTCTGACTTCGTAGAAATAGTTAGATTGAGCCAATATTGAAAGTTTGAGATTATTAATGAGTCCCATTTAATGTGAGGAGTTCAACCAAGGGGTATGCTGGTACAGCGCGGGGAGTTGGGGGGCATTTTTGGGATATACCCTTGTCGGAGACGACATCATAGCCCTCATTTACCATCTATTTCCTCCAATGGGATCTGGCCAAATATGTGCAGGTAGGGGCGATACAAGGCTCTGCGAAAAACCCAGTCGATTCTTGGGTCGTTGGGGTGAAGGAGAGCTTGGGTGGCAACACCGTAGGCAATGAGCCAGACACTCAGGAAAAAGAGGAAGAAGAAAACATCTTTCATCTGTGGAGGAGAAATAGAAACTGGTCTTCAGCTTCATCTTCCACATTCATACCCTACATTTATCAACTTATCAAGGTATTTGTAATAATTATAATTTCTAGATTTTTAGTTTATAGTTACCATCCGCTCCACAATGATAATCTTGGGGCCAAGCTGTTTGTTAATAGCAAAGATGTGGATCAGACGTAGGGTGAAAACCATGAAATCGATAGCCAGAACCGTCCTTCCTGCCTCATAGGTGTTGCTCACCATCCTGTAAATTCAATCGACAGACTGTTTTACCTCTCATTCACATATATCCTCTCATTCACTCCCTTTTGTTTTGATCATGCAGCCAACCTCCCAATATATATTCTGGACATCTGTAAAGTATCAGTAGTGGGATAATTACCTGCATGAAACCCCGGCAACAAAGAGCAAGATGGCCACCATGTCACATTTGTTCCAGTTGTCCTCCACATATAGTTTGAACTTCTTTGAGATGCTCATCTCTTCATCCGAGAAGAAGCTCTGTGTAATGAAATATAGTTTATGACTTTAGCAAAATGTAAATTATTGAAAAATGGTTAGTCTTTTTTTTAACAGTCTATCCCCCATAAAGAAGATGATACAGCAGGTTAATTGTTTTAAGTATGCTGAGGTAATATTCAACTATAATTCTCAAGTACTGTTTGGTATATTAATAGTCATGCACAGGGGTGAGAAACAGTTGTTATTGCAGTGATCTATATCCCAACCCCTCTTTACATTTGTCAGGTATGATGCTCTGATGAATATATATCCAGGTCTGCGCAGAGATCCCTCTGGACGTCATGCTCAATCTTATCAGGTGCATGCCCAGATGTTGCCCAGAGGAGTGCAGAAAGGCACTTGGAGACCAAACGCATTACTGAGTTGTGATGAATTTCACACCAGTTTACTTAGCATGTTATTTCAGTTTTACTCTTTGAATTTGGGTGTGATTTAAAATCCAGTCCTCAGTGGATTCATGATTTCAGTTCAGAATACTCTAATGCCATAAAGGTCATTTCATTTCTGCAGTCTATCCAATTCATGTACATAGAAAAGATAAAGAAAAATACATAACCGGACAAAAAAATCAGACATCAGCATTACTCTCAACATGCCAGTGACGACAAGTGCACAAGCCAGCGGATAGCAATAGCAGAAACATGACCCCACTCTGTCTCTCTCTCTCCCATACGCCCTAATGTTTATGCTAACAAGGGACCAAGGTGAGTGCAATATTTTAAGGAGTAATACTATTCAGATAATGTAGAGGGATGTCTTAGATCGCTGCAGGTTGACTACTTTCTCCTTTTAGTACCCTGATGGCGGAGGGAATAAAACATTTCTGCGTACGTTTTCGATGCAGGCGTATAACTCCGGCGTGAGTGTATAACATTGAATTCCCTATATAGTACATGGTCGGGATGACTATTTATTCCCTCTGCCTTCGGACAACTTGCTTTTTCCACAAAGAGCACAGGTGTTTTTTGCTGAACTACGATGATATTGTAGCAAACTTTAACAATGATTTTATATATAAAATCGGCTAACTAAGACACTGCCGCAGTTCACAAATGAGTAGCAACTACATAAGGGGCCAAATTAACACTGCTATTACCTGCAAAATGCTTAAGACTATGAGGTGAACATTTAATACGACAATACCAAAACACAAAGGTACTGTTTTGATCAACCAGTCGGACTGTTAAACCAAAAGGATCATCATAAGTATATCATCCTATACTGCACAAGACCCAACAAAAGTGAACTGCCATTACCACAACACAAAATGAACAACATGTGGTGCAAACACAAGTTACTGTAATTGATGAAGGAAGGAAACCAGTAATGAACACTGACCTGATATACTGGGATTCCACACCCACTATTTCTAAGATCTAATGATTTTTGGGGTGACTACATCCCGAAACAACAAAGGTCAACACAACTAAATGACTGAATTCATAACAGCAGTACCTCACACGTGACTGCACCAAAAGTGGTTTGCAACAACCACTACACAAATGGTCACAGTTCAGTCCCCCACTACACACTGTACCCATACACCTAAGGAGCAACCTCAATGGAAAGATGTTGAGTGCAGTTACCACAAAACAAAGGTCGCTTACCACAAGTTACTGCACACAAAACTAATAACTACACGAGAAAGTAACCAAACACAAAGAAGAGTGTCAAGAAAGGTCATGAAAGATTTACTGGACGAATTGCAAAGAAAAGATAAGTAAACCAAACCCTTCCTTTTAAGATTAACAAACTTAACCTAATTAGTCTTCAGTTAAGTGCCAAGCTCAAGGCAACTTTAAACACCATACATCACTGTGGTGGAATAAAGCAGTGGAAAACCTTTATGTGAAAGCAGCACAACTCGGGAGGCGGATGAGGATGGAGAATAGAGGGACCCTGCTAGCTTGTCTCTCAGGCTTGGTAAGTCTCTCTAAACTTAATATTTATTGACTGTTAAAATGTAGAATGATCAAACAATAGAAATAATGGTGATAAAGAATTCTGACTTAAGTCAGACCTGATTAATTAATCTTGATTAAACAAATGTGTGTTATCGATGTGGCACAAATCCTGCCACAAGACTTAATTCAACACTTAAATTAAATCTATGTAGTAACTACCTTCCTATGGCTGACATCCATTCTGACACAATCAACGGTAATGATGCACAACTTTCACCACCTAGATGAGGGTGATGATTTGTATGACTTAGTTTGAGTGACCCACCTGAATGAAGTAGCATAAACATGTCAGAAAATTAAGTAATATTTAATTGTTGTAGACTTAAATCCTTACCAGCTAATAAATGTTGAGATTACAGTTGAAAATGTACAATATATTTAAAACCATTGTTTATTTGGGCTATTCCCTTTAGGCGTTGCCACATCCAGAAACCTCCTCTTTGGACTTAGCCTATTTGTCCTTCCATCTCCAACATCCTTCTACAAATAAACCATTATCCCTCCTCTTCACCTGTCCATTATAATTATAATAATTGTTCTTTTATTTATCACGTTACACAGTACATACATGCAGTACAAAGTCGTGAAATTTATCTCTACATTTAACCCATCCCTGAGGGAGGCAGTGGGCGGCCCCTGTGAAGCACCCGGGGAGGTGAGGTTTTAGAGTCTTGCTCAAAGACCTATGGCATGTTGCGTCAAGGGCTGGGCTTGAATCCTGGTCTTTTGGTTGAACGACAGCTTCCGCCACTGAGCCAAAGCCGCCCTAAAAAAACATCTGAACATCTTCATCCCAGCCACCTCCAACTCTGCCTCCTGTTTACTGGTCAGGTCCCTCATCTCTAAACCATCCAGCAGAGCTACTCTCACCACCGCTTTGGAAACCATTCCATTCACAACTGCTACTCCTCTTCTGACATGGATTACTCCCAGCACTCTTCTTCACCAACTCCACCCTGTCTGCACTCACTTCTCAACCTCTTCTCCACACTCCCCATTGCTCTGAACAGTTAAACCTGAGTACTCAAACTCCTGCACATTCTCAACCCCTTCTCCTTGCATCCTCATCGTTCCACCTGAAGACTTTGACTGAAGACATGCAGCATAGAAAAGTTATCATCGGGGTCATCAAGGTCTGTCTTTGTGTGGGTGTGTTTTTGAAGATCCAACACAGTTAAGGATAAGATTCATAAATGGGACCTTAAAATTCTTTACCAAAATCACTTAAAAATGGTTTGTTTGAAAAAAAGAAATGGGTCATAAAGTAATGATAAATATTTTGATCCAATATTTTGATGATAACCTGTCTAAGCTCTTCCAGCACCAAGGTGAAGACCCAGAAGTAGAGCATTATCTCTGGGGCTCCAGGGCCAAAAGGCGGTGGTGGGCGGAAGTCCAGCAGGAGTACGTAGCTGAAGAGGATGAGGAAGGCAAAGTACATCATGACGTTACCAAGAAACACGATAACCGGAGCACTCCAGAAGCGACGCCAGCGGCGTAGCAAAAATCGCCACCATACAGAGGCACAACTCTGAGCTGCTGGTCCTCCAGGTGAGGAGTCCCTGGAAGAGAAAGAGAATAAAAGTGTATCTTGAACTGTGTCCATGCAAACCATAAATATAATGCTCTTGATTTAGATCATAATCTGACTTCTTACATTCTGAATTCATATTAACTTCTTTAGGATTATTTCATTGTGTTCTAAATTCAAGTGTCTGTGGGTTCTCTGATTTATTTGGCTGCCAGATAAATAGTCCTTTGGAAAAAAATAAAGATTAAAATGTAAATCTCTGCATTGCATCTGACTGGTAAGATTTCAGATTAGTGTTAATACACCAACCAGGGAAATTGCTTTCTTTGCTATGTAATTTAGAAAAAAGATTATTTAATCTTCTGGAGTCTGAGGCCAGTAAGTAAGTAATCCAGATCCACACTCTTTCATACCACATTAAATATTGTTTACCCTGCAAATGTTTGGTATCTTGTTTTTCAGCCCCACATCACTTTTATGACCTGACAATTATTTCTTTACTGTAACGTACGGTATTTCGATACTGAAGCAAAAAACAGGCAAGTTCAGGGATTTTAAAACTGCATTTTGTAGTAACTCCTCCATAGTTAATAATGTAATACATTTTCACTTCTTTATGTAATACCGCCACATTTGTATTAATGTGCAATGTTTTATTTTGATCATCCAGAACGCAATATATATATTGTCGGCAAACTCACAAAGGTTCATCATCTGTTAATAGTATAGCCTTTTCTGTATCCAGACTGTCAAGCTCCACAAACTGTCCATGGCCACTACGATGGTCAAGTTCCTCATCACTGGGAGACAGATTGAGCATCAGTGCAATACAAGAAGTTATTCACTGCATTCAAATGACAGGGGCAGCGTAAGATTGATCACCTGAATTTTAGGAGGTTGGTCCAGATGAGTGGAGGACAGAAGAAAGCGACCACTAGTTTAGAGATGGAAGTGTCTGTTGTCATGGCCCCCCACCAGATCCTTGTCAGTAGAGCCTGTAGTGAAAGTGGAGTAAGCAAACTCATTAGGGAATGATCAAGTCAAATTATTTGTAATAATTTCAGTGGATAAAAGTGCTCCAGAGTTTAAAACAAATTAGAATTTCATACCCTCAAACTTTCCATAGAAAGTACAAGTATTCAAATGAAGGAAACTTAAAGAAACAATGCTAAGAGTTGAGTCAAAAACAACAAAGGGCAACACATCATATGAAAACTATTCACAGAATCTAACTTAAGTTGAGCAACAAAACATTTTTGAAAAGACATTTTTCTCTTAAACTACATTTTTTCGTAAACGAGTTCAAGGATTATTGGCTCCCTTCCTGCCACAACGAAGTGGGCGTAGTCTCCTGTAGTCTGATGAGGTCTG
Source organism: Lophius americanus (assembly GCA_037951165.1). Lineage (NCBI taxonomy): Eukaryota > Metazoa > Chordata > Actinopteri > Lophiiformes > Lophiidae > Lophius > Lophius americanus. The sequence continues at coordinate 899,231 of JBBDHG010000067.1, forward strand.
AGAACACATGGAGAAGATCTGAGGCCAATCCTCAATATAGAAACTCTCCAGCCCCCTTCAGTTTCTGAGGTCCACACTTGTGGACTCTCCTCTGCAGAACATCCCACAGATGTGCTTTGGGGTTTTGGTGTGATGACTGGGATGTGCCATGGCAGAACCTCTCCTTTGTGATCTTTGAACCATTCTTTGGTTGTTTTTGAGGTGTCTGAAGCTCATTGTCCTGCTGGAAGATCTAAAACCTGCCTTTTTCTTGCTGCCCTCACAGCTTGTGTTGGTATGATGATGATGGAGACTTTTTGACTCCAAAATTCAAGTGAACTCTGCAATTCTCAGGCTGCAATATTTGGATTGACTTTTGCTAGTGGAACCATCCTCCTCACACTAAGTAACACTACTATTACGACAAAAATAAAATTCCATTCCAAGTAAAGGACCTGCATTTTGAAACCTTACTCAAGTAAAAGTATGTAACAAAAAGTATGAAAATTAAAAGAAATACTCATCAGGTAGAATTGCTGCTATAATCCTTGGAGAGTATCATGCAAGTCGAACCATCCTCACAGTACATGGGGTAGGTTTTTAGACACGTCCTCTCCGGGCTGAATTTTTCCTTCATTATTGATCTAACTGTTGAAACTGACATTTTGAACTGCTGAGAGATGTCTCCATTGCTAGTTTTGTGTAGCTCTACAACTTTTCTTTGCTCCTCATTGCTGTGTTCTCTGGTCTTCATCATCATGAAGAACCTCAGAGAGAATCGGGCCTGTGTCACCTCATATTTATACCCCAGGCAAACAGGAAGTACCGGTTCACCACTTCAGAGTTCCTACTTAAACAAACGTATAAAATAAGACTGGAAGTATCGGTCACCTTTTAATCCTTGGATTTGCTTGGGGTGTCAATAAATGTGTCACACTTGTTATAGAGAAAAATATTGGTTTTATGTCAATGTAACATTTGTTTATTTCTACTTGAATTTAAGAATTTTCTGAATAATTTGAATCATGAGTATACACAAACATATTTTTTTTGCATCTCTTTTTTATGAGTGACAGTTATTCAGCAAGGGCACTCTTAAGTCTAAGCATTTGAAAAATGGCTATCAACAGAATGAAGCTCACCCCTAGAGGGCAGAATAAACCTCGCAAAAGTTTTGGCTGAACAGCCCTGTATATACTGGCATCATACAAGGATGTGTTTGATATGAGACACTCATTCTCAGAGATCGTGTACGAAAACGTAAAACTTAATTGCAATAGTTAATTTGAGAAAGCATGACAACCGTTTATTCTTCTATGTACACTTTAACACAGATTTATGAATTTCCTACTGCTCACAATTTCAAAAGGCTTGTGTATTACTAGAATTGTAAAAGCATGGAGTGGACGCGCCTTCCCAGCATATTTTTGTTTTTCAATCCAAACTATATAACAAGAGATGAGGAACCAAAAAGGGGGAACACACAAACTTCCAGTACATGTTGACTGAACTCAGTTACATCAATTTATTTTGGCCTTGTCATGCCAACATATGTGCGAACGTTTCCGTCTAGTAGACCTCCACCGGAGCACAAAAGTTGACTAGAGATCAGACAGTTTATAGGGTGGTACCTTCTGAGGTCACAAAAGTGTTTGTGAATCTCGAAAGAGCATGTTTGTGAAATGTCCATGTGAGTTCGAGTGGTCTTTGGTCTTGCAAGTTGTAGGTTTTATGCGTCTTTGAGGGCATATCCATGAATACCAAGTTACAATTACTATAATTATATTTTAGAATTTGCACCATTGTGTTACGATTGATTCATACCAAAATTAATAATTACATGCAGAAAAGACGGTACCTTGATGTATCCATCAGTTCATATGAACCACGACGGACAGAATGTGTAAGAAGATGAAACGGACTAGAAATATATGCAAGAAGCCGAACCTTAAAGTTAAGTTTTGGTATTAGTGATTTTCTATGCATGCTGCATTTCTCCACTTGTGATCTAGATAATGGAGATCCGTGCTGTATACCTTTAGCGTTGAATGGCATTAAAATAAGTGAAAAACTTTTGTAATTGCTTAGATTAATATATCTGTAATCCATTTAAATTACTTGAGGTTAAATTAAGATTTACACAAAAGCAGCCATTAGAAATTTCCCTCATATCTTTTTTATTTAAATGTTTTTACTATTTTACCCAGAGCTCGCTTAAGAGCCTGGCCCTTTTGACCTGAGGAAAAAGCAAACTTTTGCGCAATTATCTATACTTATACTTCCTCTAAGGATGTGTGTGATTTTGCCTCCTGTCCTCCATAGTTATCAGCTTGGTCACTCTTTGTAACACAACAATAAAATCTATATATCCTGGAGCATAACACATGCATTGAATAATAATTAACAGCCATCCACTAAGAAGGCTATGTAACTCTAACTGTCTGCTTTAAATAATATATTTATCTATTTTTTTTAAACTTTCGAATTTGAATCTGAATACCAATTAACTCGAAGGAACCTGTAATCACATATGCACCGAATGGAGTCTAGAACAGCGCCAACGATAATTACTGGAATCAAATGCATTGGATTTGTTTTTAATAATTACAGGGTGAATCTGGATTTAAATACACAAGTGTGAAATATTAGCCAACTAACTTCTTAAATCAATTAAACAGAATTTAAAATGATTAAACATGATGGAAGGTGACTGTTTCATAGTAGTTAAGTCAAGTCAGTTAAATTGGAGCAAAGTGGAGCCACATACGTTGATGTGTGTCCTTGTTACCTGAACTCCATCGTGGGCAAAGAAGGATTTGGCATCCGCCTCAGTTGCCAAGTTAAGGACCGTTGAGTTGCTCCAGCAGTTTGTTCTTCTCACCAACAAAGCATAAGCCCGGTCTTCACTGTTGGAATAACACTCTCCAAAGACATCTGCAGCAATATGAACAAGAGGTAATCAGCGTTGACGGTTAGAATTCCCTCATTCAGATTTTTTTTTTCATACGTCAATTGGCATTGGTATATGTTGAGGGAATCTACAGTGTTAATATTGACATCCTTTAAAAATTCATAACATGAGATGCAAATAATGTTTTCTTTGTCTATTCCCCAATCTTTCATTCCACATTAGTCATAACAATCCAAAATTTAACTGAAGAAACCAAATAGGAGGAAAAAAAATCACAAATGTATACAGAGAAAAATATTGGCATTCCTAGGAAATCCTGTGATTTAAAGGTAACCAAAGCATATTTCCAGTCCTCTTTCATATTTTTAGGTTCAGCTGTTCACCTGAGTAGGAACTCTGAAGTGGTGAATGACATTCCGCTTTACTGTTGCATAAATATGCAGGGATAAAGGCCTAATTCTTGACATAAGATCTGTTCAAAATAACGGTTTCAACAGTTAGATCAATAAATAAGAACATTAAAGAGACTGGGGATGTTACAAATCAGATTGGAAGAGGACATGTCTGTAAACCCTACACACTTTGATGAGGCTTGTTTGATTGGCAAAAGACTCCAAGATTACAGCTAGAGAATTACGACTGAGTTATTGAGTAAGAAAGTCTCCCAAACCACCATCAGATGGCACCGACACCAACACCAACTGTTTTGGAGGGTATCAAGAAAAATAGCCTCTGCTCTGCTCCACAAACAAGCTAACCCTGCTTCAGATTGACAGACACCACTGGGACTTTCAATGGAACATGGTTAGAGGAGACCTTTTTGGCAAAAAAAAACCAACCTCTTAGAAGGTGTGCGATAGCAAAAAAAAAAGAAGAGCCACAGGGAAAAAACCCTCACACCAGCTCTGAAGTCTTGTGATGGGTTGCAGGTGCTTTGAGGCTGTTTTTATTCCATAGGACCTCAACATCGTGTTAAAATACATGGTTTCATGCACAGGTGGGCCATCGTTGGACGTTCCAGCAGGACAAAGATCTGAAGCTCACCTCAATATCAACCCAAGAATGGTTCAGAGATAACAAAATAAAGGTTCTGTCATGAACATCCCATTTGCCTGACCTAAAGACCACAGAACATCTGTGGGATGTGCTGCAGAGGAGAGTCCATAATTGTGGACGTCAGAACCTGAAGGAGGTGGAGGTTTTCTATATGGAGGAATGGTCTCTGAACTTTGTGTTTTTAAACCTCATCACACACTACAGGAGAAGACTTGTGGCTGTTATTGTGGCAAAAAGGGGCCCTGGCTAAATATTAACTGAAGGGTGCAAATAATTGTGGCACACATGTTTAAGAGAAATATAGTTGTTTTATGTTAAGAATGTCACGTTCCGGTAAATTAGGTTACTTGAGTTAAAGGTCAGATTTTTGTGAATAATTTGAAAAACAGTATTGGAGACAAAACTTTTTTTTGCAGCTCATTATAAAACATTTTTTAAGAGTTTAAATCTGGAGTAAACTGTACCTATAAGTGCTTTGAGCGTTTTTTTGTTCTGATCACACTGTCAATTCTTGTCATTGAAGGATCATTCACTCACCAAGGGCAAACTGTTCATACTTTGCCTCTTTCATACTCCGTGCAGACTCCGCTTCAGACTCTAGTCTTGCCATTTGTTTCAGAATCTTACAGCCCGCAAGGGCCGCTGCAACAGCCTCAGTGCCCTAAAGGATTGAAAGAAAGTTGGATACACGAACAGGAGGATCTGAAAAGTATAGCTCTGAATTTTATATATTATTTTATGAAGTTTTATGGGTTTGCATCTGAATGGGGGCTTTGTTCACCAGTTTCCCAATAGGTTTCCATTAGATTTACAAGTCTTGTCGTTTCTGACATAAGCTACACGATTTAACATACAATAAACGTAATTCCAAAATTTTAACCCATACCAATGATTGTAGATAAAAAATGGTCAGCATAGATATCGAATAAATTATAATAATTAAGTGTTGTCATTAAGAATGTTATGTATGATTTATAACTTGTAATGGAAAAAGCCATAAAACACCAACATACTGAAACATAATGGAGTAGAATGAGAGGACACAAACAAAGGTTAATGGTTCACCCAGCGAATGGTTTGCTGTTAAAAACTAGAAAAACCACTCGAGCGCAAACATCAGCCAATGCACAACGGTAGCTAAGGTTTAGGAAATATTCATGCATATTTCTCCATTAATTTCTGAGTTATTGCCAGCCGTTAAATCTACCAACAACTTCAACAAACTCTGAGTATCTTATTCTCTCTAGAATTTCAGCCATATTTTCAATGAGAGTTGGGCTCTGTATAAGTTGGCCTTTGTCAGGGATTCTGTTCTTGATATTAATGGACAGGATCTCAAGGCACAGTCAAGGAGAGGAGTGTCATGTTTGGCAAGCTTAGAATAGCATCTCTGCTGCTTGCAGATGATATCTTCTTGTTGGTTTCATCAGTCCGTTAATTCCAGCAGCACTGGAGTGGTTTGCACCGGAGTATGAAGCGGCTTGTATGAGAGTCAGCACCTCCAAATCTGATCCCGTGTTCTTGGCTAGGAAACGGAGTTTAAGTATCTTTCTGTCTAGTTCTCGAGTGGTGGGAAAATGGCTCGGGAGATGGACAGGAGGTACGATACGATATCAGAAGTAATGCAGGTGTTGTATCGGGCTATTGGGGCGAAGAAAGAGCTGAGTTTTATGGCTAAACTCTCAACTTACATCTTGTACCCATCTGTATTACAGCCTTCTCCTATGGTCATGAGCTCTGGATTCTCATGGTCCATCTCAATGGTTCTGCAGGTGGTGGCCACAATCCCTTTCTCTCTCCTTATCTTTCCTGACTGACTGTTCTCTAGTTTTGGGTTCTGCTGGTGTCTTGGTCACTACTTGTGACATGAGAGGGTACCTGCAGCTCACTGACTCTACACAGGGAGTCCAGTCCTTCAGGATGGCTTATCCCTGAATGCTTTTGCAAGACGGTTTGAATGACAGTTGAGAGTGGGTTCAAACTGAGGTCATGTGGCAGACGGGACAGAGTCTGGAGATGCTCTGGAGAACGTAATGCTGTTGCGTCATCCAGCAAGACCGCTCAAGGAATTTACGCTCCTGATCAAACAGCTTGACCTTCATTTGAATAATGTTCTCAGAGATGAGATGGCTTTTTATTTCACCACTTAAAATATGATATTTGCTCGGTTCTCTTATCTAGATTGACATTTTCATATGCCAGGGCTGACTTGCATCTGCACCGTGCAGCGCCACAAAGGTCTTATTCACATTACATCCAGAACAAGAAACAATCAGTAGAGGAGGTAAACATAACTGTGCTCTTTGCTATTTGGTTTGTTTGTGACATTTCAAGGGGCATTTAGATGTTTATTGACTTGCTGGCACAGTGAGGAGTTAGCTGGAGCTTAACTGAAGGAGAGCTTAACAAGACTGACCATGGCCCAGAAGTAGTTAGCCATCTGCTGCCGGTTCTGAAGGACAGCCCAGAGGAACAGATCCCTCCATGGGTGTTCGCAGCATTCCTCCGACTCAGCCAGGTTCTTCTGGCTGTGGGACAGTCGACCCTTTGCCGGCTTCTCCTAGAGCACATGGACGCACATGTTAAATATGTATCGTGAAAAGGAAAGCTGCAGACATAGAACATACCATTATTACAATTGTTTTATGTCCAAGGACATAGTGTGAGAGCAATAGTTAAAAAACACCATACAGTGCCCCCCAAAATATTGGAACTTTTAAAGAAATAGCAAAACGAGATATGAAAAATGTCTTACGTCTTTACCAAAGATCTGGAAACCATTTTCACAAATCGAACCTTTAACCTTTAAGTCAAGTAAAATTTAAATTAAAAAAAGAAAATACAATATAAAACTTTTTTTCCCCTCTAAGACGTGTGCCAAAAGTATTGGCATTTTGCATTTAATTTTATGCTCCATCCCTTTATGCTACAATAACAGCCCGGAGTCTCCTGTATTGTGTGATGAGGTTTGAGAACACATGGAGAAGATCTGAGACCATTTCCCATACAGAAATTCTCCAACTGCTTAAGATTCTGAGGTCTACGCTTGTGGAATCGACTCTGCAGCACCTCCCACAGATTTTTTGTGGGGTTTTGGTCAGGTGACTGGGATGGCCATGCCACTACCTTTATTTTGTGATCTCTGGCCCATTCTTGGGCGGATTTTAAGGTAAAATTCAGATCATTATCCTGCTGGAAGGTCCAACCACGACCCACTTTAAGTTTCCTGGCAGAGGCTTTTAGGTTTTTCACCCAATACTGTATAATATAAGATTGTTTTACTGATGCTTTCATATCTTTTGGTTCAGCATCAACAGTTTTGTTTGTTTTGATTAACCTTTTTTTTTTTTTAACCAAAAAAATGATTTCAATGTTGCAGAATTATGATCTCAATTCCAATAAACAAACTCACAATTCTCATTTTACAGAGATATGCCAAACCCTACTTATACACATACAGTTTTTAAAAAAGGATCATATCCTGCAGAACAACATAAAATATGTCATATAAGAAGTTTTGATCTATGGTACACTGAATATAAATAGTGTACCTGACTGAAAAAGATTAAAATGCAACTACTATTACTTTTATTTCTAATTAAGCCCCATCTGTTACCAATCAATTTTAATAATATTGGTTTTAGTAAATATCAATATATATATATGTGATATATATATATTATTCTTACAATTATTAATTCAATCTTTTGACACTAATAATATCTTGAATAATATATTGATTATTATATTTGTTATTATGCACTTTTCAGTCAATATTTCTCTGAACATGTAACGCGTCCTTATTACCATGAGCTGTTAAGTATTACATTTATTAACTGATGGCAAGGTTAAGCTCTAACAAACATAACAAAAGCAACTAAAATTTCCATCTTCTATGGCCACCAGCTGGAGAGCTAAGCTTGTTCATCAGAAGACAATACAGAGAGCAGAAAAAAGTGTGGACAGACATTAATGAATGATAGTAACGAAAGGACTGGACAGGAAATTAGTATCACTGAATGTATAGAATGAGTTGAGGCAGAGACTTTTCTCTCACTATCCACTGCTGGGATGATTCTGAAGCAAATAATTTATGTTTTAGACTTTCATTTTAACATATCTGCGAGTAACGTCCAAGCTTAATTGGCTTTTCTCTTGCTCTCTGTCTCTCGCTCTCTCTCGCTCTCTCTCAGCAGCTCGTTCAGTGACCAGAGTGCAAGCATTTCTAATTTTATTGACACTATTTGACTACGCAATTACAGTTGGTGGTCAACGGTGCCCCTCTTGTACAGTGGCGTCTATGCAACTGCGTAGTATGTGTATTTGGGGACTTCACCCAGCTCACTACTCTTAGACAACTGCACATTTTGAAAATGGATTCATTCAAAACTGTCTCCAGCCAAAAAGAACCACAGCAAGAAGAAACACGAAAAATAAATTAAATCCATCAGGTGGAAGTATCTCAGGGTTATTTCTTACTCACTGGTGGAATCTTTTGGTAAAAGCCTTTGCAGGAGTCATGAAGAAAGTCTTTCAGCACCTTGGCGACCTCAATGAGGGTGAAGCGGGGTTTGCGGTCCCCTTGTTGAGGTGGATGGTGCCCAGGTGGACCAGGTGTCCTGGAAGATCCCAGATGCTGTTGCTTCTCCTCATACTTTTTTAGGAGCATGTTGTGAAGGAGGCTCTTCTCTGATACTGAGCAGTAAAGCTCCTGCAGACGACCGTAGGTGAGGAATTCGCCCAGATTTACCCCATTATCCATGAAAAGGCGCACAAAGTCTGGTTTGTCATTAATCAGTGCATCCATCATCACCTCTTCAAGGTCACAGGCCTGCAGAAATCACTTGTTACAAATGCTGATGAAACACATTTGTTGTACTTGTGAAAAGTTCCTTACTTTTCACTGCAGTGACTAGCAACTGTATTTTGCTATACAGTGAGTTACTTGTCAATAATTGCAGTTTGCAAATTGGATATTGATAGTCAAAATTTTCTTATTCAGAGATTTATCTTTAAGCAGCTGTGTGCCTATTAAGTAGTTATAAGTAGTAGAGATGTACCAACTGCAATTTTCTTGGCAGATAACAGATTTTGGTCGATTGCGATTTTTTTCTTCAGAGTTTAAAAAATCACAGTAAGTAAGTGAGTAATGTATTTTAAGTGCTCTTATTTTGAAAAATTACAGTGGAAGTAACTAGGCTTATCGGCTGCGTTTCTTAAACCAATTACATGACATTTCGAAGTGAAAATAAATCTTTGCAAGTGTTGTTCTGTCCATTATATGTTATTGTTAGCCCTGTTCAGGGACTTTTGGGCTTTTTGCTGGCTCTGAGATCCCGCTAGCTTTAGCCGCTCTTCTAACCTTAGCTTTTAACTTGCTATGTTCTTCGGGTGAATAAATTGAAGTGTGTGATTATGTTCGTTGGGCCTATGCTTTCGGGATTGTTCCGACAGACTCTCTCTGCCCACCGTTTGCTGATTTCAGCAAAATCTCGCATCCAAGGCGAGATCGGTGCGCCTCTAATAAGTAGTCTCTTTTCATTTGGGCGATAAATGATTGGTAGATCTTTTCAGTTCTTCATTACTTTTGGAGCCCACGAACCACGTGAAGGTCCGGGACGCCTCCCTTTGGAGGTTTTTCAAAGTGACTCAATAATGTAGATACATACTTCACATTTCATTACAGTCAATTAAAGTCGACTTATAGTGATACTTTCACTTTTTTACTGTTTTCTAGATAAGATTACAATTTTTGTATCTGGGGGGCCCACTTATCTCCAACGGGTTATATTAATAATAATAATAATAATAATAATAATACATTTAATTTATAACAAACTTTACATTTGGATCAAAACTTGAATCAAAAAATGAATATAAGACCAATCCTTAGTTATTTGTCAGCACTGTGTTAAAATCTTCAGAAAACCATGTGACTTTTGACTTCTCACTAACCATCATCGCAGTGGGAAACAACCACAGACCTAAGCTGCTCTGCTGTTTTCTATAGCATACATCCTGCCCGAGTAACATAAAGACTGAACGGATTAAATTTTTTTTTTTCATAAAAAGGTCTGTCTGAGATTTCCTAACAGAGGACTTGAACCAACAATAAAGCTCGATAGGAGGTCATGTAAGTATTTAGTATATATCTTTCTAAAACCAAAACATTTTTCTGTGGGGATGATGTTTCTATCTATCTAAAAACTAAGCTGCTGATATTGACATTTTTATTACGTGAAAATAATGTAAGAGACTGGCTGTAGATGTTTCTTGCATCTCTGACTCTTATTGATCTAAATGGCGTATATGACGATATGATCAGGAGAAAGCATCTGCAGTGAAATGATCGAATGTTTTCAAGAGGTGACTATTACAGGTTTGGAGCGATTAGCATGTAGCGCCTCATTCTGCTGTTATTAATATAATCCCCACAGGTTTTCAGCTTCGCCATGATTTATAACTCGCTCTAAAGAACGGGGTCACATTTAGAGATGACTGACAAACGTTATTTAGAATTAGCTCTGATGTGTGTTTTTTAACGAGTGCGAACGAATATTGCTAACTGCTAATCCAAACGGATAATGAAGCAGTAAAGGAAGGCTACTGCAACTACTATGAACTTTTTTGTTTGCTAAAGTTCTTCCTAGTGGCTGAAATATGCGACCACCTTTCCCAAAATCCATCCCTGTCCTCCTCGCACTAAGGTCAGTGTGGAGAAAATCTTTTCTAAAATGATCCATGAAATTATTTTGAGTTATGCCGTGAACACGATGGATCTGAGTGACAGCAATGACAATTCCATAGTATCCCCTTTTCGGGTTTTACAGACCCTAGGTCTCCTCTGGACAACATCCTAGGCTTTGCCTCTGTTTACTGGGAGGTTGGTTGAAGATTCTAGCATTGGCTCCTTGAACTCTGCGCTGTGCTGGTTCTTTGGCTGTTAATTCAAATTGATTCTATTTTAGGAGCAGTTTTTCACCAATCCCCTATGGTATGATTGGTATTTCAGAGTAACACCACCAGCATCTCAGCCTCGTTTAGATACCAATTATAGTTTCAGTATTCGTGAATAATAAACACAATAGTTTTAGCATTACGCACTTTTTGTACTGTGCTACAGAAATTTCTCACCTTCCACTCCACATCACCATTAAAGATATGACTCTTTGCAATGTCCACCCTGTTCCATGCCACAGCCAGCTTCAGTTCATCCAAGAAGTCTTGGGCATCCTGAGTTTGGCTCTTACAAGCTGGTACACATAAACACAGCCGTGTACATCATAACAGGTTTTCAAGTGCTAAAAAGCAAAGGCTCTCTCTTCATGCAACTCTCACATCTCGATGGTTGTTAGTATCTTCACTAATCTTTCTCACATAATGTTTCTCACAAGGTACTTTACCCTTGACTAGAGCTTTGAGGATGACTGTATCCAGCTCAGAGCTTTCCTGCTCAGGGTCGTGGACAGTAAGGAGGTGTCCGTGGTCCAGTATCTTTTGGATCTGAGTGAAGAAATTTGCTGTTTCATATCTTAATACATGCTTTCCTAATATTACAATGACATAAGAAGAATATGAAGCTTTTTCAATGTAGTATAGAAAAATATCGGTTATTGATGTCTTCCCCCCCCTCATATCGTAAATTAGGTAATCAAATGAAAACTTTGCAGATACTAATGAAACTCCCACATTAGTTTCCCCATAGTCTTCCCTTGTGTGCCCCATTTTCCTGCCAACGCTCACGTCTTGTGATCTGCCTCACTTGTGTACGAGCAAGCTCCATGCAGGGCACGGCACTCTCACCAGTTTGACCCAGTTACTGATGTCTGTGCTGTGGTGGGCATTTGAAAAAGTGTCCAGCAGGAGCTCACGAACGCTGTCCGTATCCCAGCAGCATCTCTTCATCAGCGTTACGAGGATGTCGGCCAAACCTCCAGAGCCTGCCAGGATGAGCCACGGTGTGGAATTGCCAATACCTTTGGACATCCTCTGCAAAGAGGAATACACCCTTCAGACTTAAAGCCAACCCATGAATTCCCTCATTTTCACTCAATAAGAGAGAGATTTATTATATTGATCAGATTAAGCTGTACTCCATAATCTTAGTTATGCTTCTGCATACTACAAAATCAAGGTCAAAGAATGTAGCTTTGATAGTTTGAACGCTTTGTTGCTCCAGCAGTACCCCAGCAGGGTATAAAACCTGTACCTGTGAACATTGGTACATTTTCATTCCCTTTGTAGTTTATACGGTTTATATACTCTTAAATACAAAAATATACCTTTATGTATCAGTTCAAGCTTTCTCTTTGACATCACACATTTGACGTTGTTGAGTAACAGAGGGTAATGTGACGACTCTTACCTTTAGAATCCTGGGTTCTCCATGCACTAACAGACACAGAACAGGGATCTCAAAACTGCCTGCTCCTGCAAGGCGCAAGAAAGTACATTCATAATTATATAATTATCAGAATCATAATTATATAATTATCAGAATCATAATTATAGTCTTTTAGCACCTCAGAATAAAAATGAATAATAACCTGGCCAGTTAACAGCAAGGGTTTATCCGATATTTCTATCTCTATATATATATCTATATATAGATATATATAGATATATATAGATATCTATCTATCTAGATAGATTTGTGTGTATAGATGTATATGTGTGTAAATACATGTGTGTTTATATATGTGCATAAATATGTAGAAATATGTGTAAATATATATGTGTATGAATGTGTTTGTGTATATGTATGTGTGTGTATATATATGCAAGAGTATATATATGTATGTGTGTGTATATATGTTTATATGTATGTGTGTATATATGTTTATATATATAAATATATATGCATATATATGTATAAATATATGTCTGTGTATGAGTATGTATCTGTGTGCATATATGTGTGTATATATGTATGTATGTGTGCATATATGTGTGTATATATGTGTGTATGTATCTGTGTGCGTGTTTATATATGTATGTATATGTGTGCGTGTATGTATGTGTGTGTGTGTTTATATATATATGTGTGTATATATATGTATGTGTGTGTGTGTGTGTGGATATGGGTATATATTTGCGTGTATGTATGTATATATGTGTATATATACATATAAATGTGTGTATATACGTATATATATATATGTGTACATATCCGTATATTTATATCTGTATATATGTGTATACCTATGTGTGCATATATATTTATATATATGTGTATTTGTATATAAAAATATATATATACACATATAGATCTCATCGTCGACCCATAATGCAAAGCGCCTTTAAAGTAATGGCGACCTGCCTAAGTCAAATATGTCTTAAACTTTGAGGAATTATAAAGATCGACAGTATTTCATGTGTTCTTAAAACCGTGTATCATTATGAAAAATCTTATATGGCATAATGATTCCTTAATGTCTTTATTGTCCGGTTCCCTTTAAACCCATTTTGCATTTTTTTTGCAATACTCTACCACTCTAACGTATTTCTGTCACTCCAGACTTCCTCATGCAATCCCACAATTCCACCCTCGCCACCGTTTCCTATGATTTCTCTAAATACAAAATGCAGTAATAGTGTTCCTTCTTGGCTTATAACAATAATGCTGTTTACAATCAGTAACAATCAGTCATCTCTTTTTTTAACCCTTAAAGACTTTATCCAGAACTTTATTCTGTGGCTCATCAGCGTTATACCTATGTAGCCGCTACAGCTCTGAACTTTACCCTTGTTCTTGAAAATCACCACCAGTTTAATTTTCCTGTATTCACCAGGAATCCTCTCAATCCAAGATAGTGGTGAACCATGTCGTTAAATACTCTACTGCCCCCCTTCTAGACACCTCCATACTTCCACCATTATGTCATCTGGAACAGCCACTTTTCCTTATTTCAACTACACTGTGCAAATTCCAACACTTCAGTAGGGAAAAAACAGATGCAGACTATGAAACAGGTTCCTCTAAAAATTTAAATATTATGAATTTCCAGTGGCTTGAAGGAAATAAGACACATTTTTCTGTTTCTTTTGTATCTATTGGGATATATATTCCTGTCTAATCTTTCAGGTTTTTCCACTGGCTGATGTCAGTATTAAAAAAAAGGAGGGTTGTATCTATTTTCAGAAGCAAAATGCCTTCAAGTATCACGATCCAGAAATGCTGTTTTTGGTAATTAAATGTCGTTATCCCCTGACTGTCAATCGAGTCACAATAAACAGTATCTGCCAGAATTTTTCACACACTTTAAAACTGGACATGCCCGATACACCTCCCCAGGGAGGCGTCATGGGGCATCCTAGCCAGATGCCCGAACCACCTCAACTGTATCCTCTTGATGCAGAGGAGCAGCGGCTCTACTTTGAGCTTCTCCCGGATGTCTGAGCTCCTCACCCTATCTCTAAGGTTGAGCCAAGCCACAATGTGGAGTGGTTCATGACCATAGGTGAGGGTCGGAACGTAAATGGACCGGTAAATCGCGATTTCTGCCTTTCGGTTCAGCTCTCTCCTCACCACATCGGTTCGATATAGCGTCCGCATCACCGCAGACGCCGCCCCGATCCGTCCTTCTATCTCCCTTTGCCCCCTCTTGAGAAAGACCCCGAGACCGATAGCTGTCAGCCGATAGCTGTCAGCTTCAGGAGTACCACAAGCCAGGCATGTTCTGTAGGACTCCTTCTTCAGCCTGACGGCATCTCTCACCTCTGGTGTCCACCAGCAGGTTCTCGACTAGCACCGGCAGCCTTGCGACCGCAGCTCCCAGCAGCAACTTCTCTGCCTGAGGTGGGAGTTGAAGACAAAGAACGACAGCGTCCTCGCCCAGACGTTCCTAGAAGACTTTCACTATTTGTTTTGGCTTACCGGGTTTGTCCAGCTTCCTCCCCCGCTATCTGATCCAACTCACCACCAGGTAGTGATCAGTTGACAGCTCAGCTCCTCTCTTAACCCTAGTGTCCAAAACACGCGGCCGCAGATCGGCTGATACGACTACAAAGTTGATCATCGATCTTTGAACTAGGGTGTCCTGGTGCCAAGTACACTGGTGGACACCTTTATGTTAGAAGGTATTTGTTTTATGTTAAGGATGTAATAGTAATTGTTATTTTACTTGAGTTGAAAGTAAGTTTCTTTGTGAATAATTTTAATTGAAGATCATGTGAAGAGACAATTGAGTTGTTTTAGCATCTCATTTGAGTTTATTTTATGGTTGTACACTGTACTGCTTTACTGCTCATATTCTTAAACATTTCATTGTTCCTCCTGAATATTCTCTTTGAGTGTAGGGTCCTCATTTCTTACTTGTTCCCAGTAGTTACTAAAAGGGCCTTACCTCCGTAACCAGTGCACTGAAGAGAAATGTGTTTGAGCAGCTTCAACCTCATTTCACTGGTGGCTCCTGGTCGGTTAGGATCCTCTTCTACCAGCACGAAATGAGAGTGGTGGCTGTCCAGGGAATACACCGACCCATGAGGCAAATCCTGTGGCTCATATGCTGCAGGTCCATCCACCTCAAGAACAAGAACATGCACGAAGAGAGTGGACAGGCTTAGCATGTTAATGTAAACACTTGCTGATAGACGGTACTCTAGTTCTTATTAGTTCTAGACCGTATGAGGATGTGCAGAAACCTTGTTAGTGAGCAGTGCCTCTCTGTTGTGGATCATGTTCCAGGGCACGATGCCAATGGCCACCACACGAACTTTAGAGGAGGTGCTGGCCAAGGAGTGATCGCTCACTGCCTGACCCAAGTGTTTGGTGATGCCAAAGTGAAGGCCGTTGGTCAAAATCCAGGCCCCTACAGATCACCGAAGCAGTTGTAATCAGAATAAGCATCAATTTATTGACAAGGCTTCCACAAAATCCACAGCAGACCACTGCCTGTATGTACATAAAATACGTCTTGTCATACTGTCGCTTTGTTTTTAATAATCGCACTACTAGCCTACAAGACAACTCAGCAGTGTTATTGGTTGATAGTTTAAAAAGGTCCGTTATAATCAGGTTTTGATGAATCACCTGTACTCTGTGCAGCCTTCACCAGTCCTTTTCTCAGATTGTCTCTGAGCCAGGGTTTCATCTGAACAAGCTCATCTCCGCCTACCAGGGCCACCACCAAATGTGGAGGAGCGAGGCCCCATTCCTCTGTCAGCATCTTGTAGATCAGCACCGGGTCCGTGTTGCTGCGGACCCTCAAAAACTGGATGTGAAGAGACCAGTAGAAGTCACTGTTCTGCTTGAAACATATGTCCAAACTGTCTTAAGTTTTTTTAATTTCACCTTCCCTCTTGTCTTAGTACAGCCAAGGAAGTCAATGTCGCCAACTCTTCCAGCAGCCCAGTGCAACTTCTCCCTTTCCATTCTGCTGGCAAAACCACTAGATACATTCTCCAGTGCCTCGTCCTCCATGGAGTGACAGGAACAGCCCAACAGGACGCTAAGACAAACACACATAAAAAGAAAATATATGTTATGCAGTGGAAAAGAGAAAAATACTCTTTTTGACGAAAGAAATCAGTCAGTTCTTTGCTTCCCTTTTGATTACGGTATTATTCTGCTCAAATGGAGGGATCATATTCCTTTTCACTCATAACAATTGTTTACACTATGACTGACTTAAAACATGAAATCAGTCGTAGTATTAACAGTATTTCCCAAGGGGTTATTACAATTATTACAAATTGCATTCATGCTATACTTATTATTTTCATAATCATCATTCTGGGATTCTCTCTCTCGCCTCACCCCCAACCAACCAACCGACCAGTTATTGCATTAGGCCGCTGAATCAGGATCTGCCCAAGGTTTCGGCCAGTTAAAAGACAGGTCTTTCTCTCAATTGTATCAATTTTCTTGGTCGTGAGGAATTTTATTGGGGAGAATATTTATTTAAATTTCTTACTTCCTAAAATGTCTTGGTATAAGAAGCTCCACAGAGGTTTAGCACCTAATTGTATCCCAGAAAAGTCAGCGATGTTATGGAACCGTCACTGCCGCCGCAGGTCCTATATTTTGACGCGATAACTAAAAAACTATTTCATGGATCATTTCAAATATCTTACCTTTAACCTATCTTTCAAATATTTTCTTATAACATAGACCTTATTGTGAAGAAGAATCGGGATCATTTTTGTTGTAAGTTCAGTTGTATATTTCAGACAATAAGGGGACCTTTATTTAGAAAATTGTCAGGCCATAATTTCTCAGCCGTTGGGTCCGATTCAGTCCAAATTTTGCGAATATAAAGCGATTCGAGATTGATATTGTTTACTTTGTGTTTAGGTCTAAAAGTTCATATTTAACTCACTAGAAGGGGCTTTTATATGAAACACTGTTTTGAATGTAACTTGACGCACACACAGACATACACACCTGTTTTCCTCTGACAACTCCAGCCTCCCCCCACATCGCAGACATCGTGGCTGTGGCTTCAGTGTCCTCTGTAAACAAATGAGACATGTCCATTTTCTTCTCATCCATTATGACTCACTCGATGCTCTGTTTGCAATGAGGAAGGTTGTCAGACGCACCTGAGGTCAATGCAAAGTTGTCATAATTTTCATTCTCGATTCATATTCAAAGTGCTTCCTGCATGATATTGAAAACATATACAGAATCCTACCACTCATTACACCAAGAAAAGTAAGCCACAGTTCTGCAGGCTCACATCAGAGCATTTTACCGAAAATGATATTTTGTAACACAATAATAATGTATATACTTTATTTCAAACTTGACTGGTACACTGATATCAAAACTCAGTTCATGTGAAGTTATATTTCACTACCAAAACCAGCTGTCTGTCTCATTAATAGATATAAATGACTTCAGAGAGGAATCATATTCATTATTGATGCCGTGACCATTTTCCTCAGTAAACACAGACTTCTATCAGCCAGCCTGATTTACATTGGCTCTTAAGCTGCTTTTGAGAGATGATTAGAGGAAAAATGCTGCACAGGCAGATATCAGTTTGTCAAAAACACTTCCATGGCTTCTGGGTGTTTAACAGAAATGTGGTTCTCTGGTTAATACACACACAGAATCATTTTGTGTAAAGCCATCTGTTTAAATGTAAGTCAGCTGCTCATTATGGGCGCCTTTATTTGACTATTGGGCCGGTTGTTGGAGGGAAAAGCCTATTTGGCATGCAAAAAGGATGATTTCCATGCAAAATAAAGGAAAGAAGGGCCAGCTGAGGCCTTTTTTGTGCTTTACAGACAACAATATATGCAATTTTTATGCCCGACTGCTCTATAAAGTACACTTTACCGACAGGACATACCTTTCCCTATACTAGTGTGTTTTTAAAACAGAGCGAGACACTCAAAATGCATCCAGAAACCTACTTTAAATTTAAAAGCAGAATTAAGTAAAGACTTCACACTCTAAGAATCCTAGAACCTTCATTTGAAATCACACATCCAACACTACCAAAAACAGCCATACTGTGTAAGAAGCCAAATATTCTTACATTATTCTTAAAACAAGCATAAACATCTTTTTTCATTACCGAAACACCGTAATGAGCCTTAAGACTTGACAAAGTAATACAATTTTATAATTTTTCCTTTATTAATCACATATTTAGTCACATACAGTACAACATTGTCAAAAAAATAATTTTTCTGCAATTGACCTATCTCTGAAGAGCAGCGGGTCGAGCCTGTGAAGCACCAGGGGGCCTGTATTTCTGGTTGAGGGTCTTGCTCAAGGACCTTATGAGATATAGACTGCGAGACTCGCACCGTTGACCTGCTGTTCTGAGTTTGACTAATTACAGCCAATGCAAAATAATTTATTTAAGATTGATTTACTTAAAAAGAGTATTTAAGTCCTTTAATTGATTTATTGATTCCTTCATTCAAGACTAATCATTATGAAATAAAAGCTAATAATAAAAGTTATATAAAACATGAAATTAAAAATCTTATAGCTATATGACAAACTAGGATAACACTATGTTGGTAATAACCACAAACAAAGAGGTGAGATATTGCACAAAAAGGTTGCTAACTGTTACATCATTATATCGTTTTGCAGGAGAAATGCATGGACTATTATGATTTTGTGAAGAGATAATGAATGCACACACGTACTTCTCTGACTGAGAGATTCTGCCTTTACCTGCAAGTCAAAATCATGTGAAGCATTGGATCATTTCGCCATAAATCAACAGCTACTACTTCATTTGAAAACATTGTTCATTTTTTTTCCATCAAGACATTTAACTTGAATTAACAGATTTTTTGTTTTACATTGCCAAAATGAGACATCTTTACATTATTTTTATCACACTGCACTGCAAACAGCCATTTCAAGGCATTGAAACATGCCTTGTTTTTAAAATATGTATTTTGTTTTTTGTCTCGAGAAAAATAATCTTTACAAGCATGCTAATTATTAATCTTGGATGAAAGCATTGAATCTTAGAAGATCAGCTAAGGTCAGTTCAAGCCCAGGCTGCTATTTGCAGGAAATAACATCACCATATTGTAAGCTGCATGATTTATGATTAATAAAGGATACGTTATTTAATTTGAGTTTAAGGAGTATTTCACTCATGGCCGTTCATGAAATGGGCACTCACCAGAGGTGTATCCTGTCTCTCCTGCATGGCTGCACTGAATGCCCCTCTCTCCTCCTGCTGTACCACACCTGTGAGAAGTGAGGAGTCTACCCTCACTGTCCAAAGGTGATCCACCTGGGTGATCAGGAAGTGGCTGCGCTCTCCCTCCAGCTTCTTCACACTGACTTTGCATTTTGGTCAGCTGACTTTAATGCGGAGCAGATTCTGCTGCTGCATCATGAAACACATTACACATACTCCCTGCTGAGATTAGACACGTTTGTGATAATTCTCCACGTTTGGTATTTTGTTCAAACAGGATCACATATAGTTTACAGATCCAAGTATATTTACAGATCCCCAAATAGTCATCAGAGATTATTTTAACATAGTACAGACGGATCAGGAGAAGCAAGGAGGAAATGGGAATGAAACAGTACATGGAGGAGGGTCTTGCCGACAGCTGGTGAGTAACTAATCCAAAGCAAAAGAATATTCATGCTTCTCCTCTACACCACACATTCTCTCGCATAGACTAATTCTTCAGCAGAAAAGCAATCATAATAATAATACATTTAATTTATAATTTACTTTACATTTGGATCAAATCTCAAACAGATTCATGAATCCATTCTGTCAACTCGCCAGATGGCACTTCAGTGCTTAGACTTTGACAGGAGAGAAATTGACATCCTTCTCAGATATGAACAGTTCTCATAACATTTATGCTTCACTACTCTGGGGAATAGCGAAATCCGTAATTGAGAGGGGAAATTATGTCTTATTAACCATATAAAAAGAAACGGCTTATGAAAACAATGTAGACCCAAAAAACTAAAAAAACTTGAAAAGATTTACGCAAAAACCTAAACATTAGATAATCCAAACAACCTTAGGAAATATAAATTAGATGTAACTGTCACAAAAAATAGGAAAACACACTTGCTAATACAGCAATTAAAACATGATCATTGTGAATAAATTAACAAATGATAAAATTTTCTTTCAAACCAACTTACACAAAACAAGGATAAAAACATAACAACTATAAAAAAAAAAAAAAACCTCATTGGCGGGCTACTTTACCTCACCAGAAGACATAAACACCTTCCAAACATTCTACTGCAAACTATATACTTCAGATAATGAACCAGACCCCAGTGATATAAATACATTCCTCAATAGTATAGATTTACCCACAATAAAAAAAAAGAGCAAGCCCGTGCGTTAGATGATCCTTTTACCGTAGAAGTATTCCACAAAGCTCTATTACTAATACTTCCAAATAAAGCACCTGAACAAGATGGCTTCCCCGCTGAGATTTTTTTGACGTTTCTGGCAAACCAACACTCTCCCCTTAGCAGCTCCTGTGCTGCAGGTCACCACGTCAAACAAACAGTCCCTCAGCCTGACGTACTGTGGTCTGTCAGTGGTTGGCCGTCAAAGCAGGCAGATGGCATTCAAAGCCTGGTTCTTCCAGCTTTCCTCCCAGCCGTGGAGGTTGGATCGGGTTGAAAGCACTGGAGAAGCCAAAAATCATGACCCTCACAGAGCTTCCAAGGTTTTCCAGGTAAGAGAGGGATCTGTGCATCAGGTAAATTACCACTTCATCCACTGCAATGACTGGCTGATAGCCAAACTGGAGGGGATCCGGGTGGTAGCTCACCAGGGGGTGCTTGAGAAGAACCCTCTCTATGGTCTTTTCAGGTTGGTGGTCAAGACCAAAGGTCTGAAGTGGTTGGGCTCACTGGCGTACGCAGTCTTTGGTACAGGTACCACACAGGAAGTCTTCAACAATAGCGCTATCATCTCCAGATTAAGGCTGAGTTTGAACAGATGCACAACTACCATAGATAGCCAGTGTTCAAATTCTTTGAGTGGTCGGGAGCTGATACTGTCTATAGCTGGAACCTTCTGGAGCTGATGCCTTCTGCACCTCCAGCCTTTCTGGGTCTAATCCTGCTGAATTCCCTCCTCACCTGATCTATTGCTATGGAGAGAGTGGGGGGTGGCAATGGGGAATGGTTTCATTAAGGGGGATGCAGCGGAGGTGTGGTAAGGAGGGGGGTACTGGAGTGAAAAACTGCAGCCGATGGCCCAGTTGTTTTAGGGGAGCTGGTGACCTGAAAGGGTCTGACTGGGACACATGTTGATTTGTATTGGGTGAGTGGGGTTGGCAACTGAATCAAAATGATCGAAGTATAAATTCCGTCCTTCCCCTCCATGGTCTTCTTTTTGAGGTCTTTTTTTGATTCTCTTCTGCACCACTTTGTCCTCGGATCTAAAAGCCATCTACTCATTCAGAAAGGCCTCTATTTCCAGCGTGACCCACGGTCTATTGTGTGCAAAACACCGTACCATTCTGGCTGGTACAGAGTTTTCCACACAAAAGTTGATATAGTCTAATGCAGGGTCCATCAATGTCCTGACCTGTCCACAACCTCAAAGGTCTCATATTTGATTGTTGTTTCTTCACCATGGCTTGTAGAGAATCCACTTCTTGGGAGATCCACCTTGCAGCACACCTGGTCCTTCTTGGGCGACACTGCGGTATCTCTGATGCTATACTTAGCAAACTGTCACTTAAGGCACCCACACACGTTCAACATTCACTAAATCCTATGGAGATTCAGTCTAAAAACTGCAGTATCCTCCACAAGTGTATTTCAGTAATTAGTCAATTACAACATTAGCAAAGACCCTCCCCACCCCCACCATGGACTGTTCTCGCTGTTGGCTTTTGAAAAGAGGTTCTGTAGTCTTAGCTTCCTCTGGTTATTATTAGCAAACACAAAACGTTGTATCATCGCTATGCTGTTGATACACAGATCTATGTTCCATTAAAATTAGAAGAGCAGGGCAATCTCAATTTCAATCTTGACTGTCTTTGTGTCTGTCTGAGATAGAGTGGTGGTTGTCACACAACCTTGCCAAACTTAGGGAGAACACATCAGTAATAATTCCCCTTCCTCCCCCAATGTCCGCCTCTCTCAAAGAAACATCTTAGACCCCTGTCCTCAAATGACAAACCTGTAGCCAGAAACCTGGATGTGATATTTAATAGTGAACTTTCTTTTCAAACACAAATAACTAATTTTGTTAGATGTTGTTTTTATCATTTTAGCACCATCTCCAAGATTAAGTCCTCCTCTCTTGCTCGGATCTGTAGAAGGTCATGCCTTCATTCAATCTCATCTGGATTACCGTACTGTTTTAACATCCCTTCCCTCTCATGGTTACCAGTTTGTCAGTCCTGAGCTGCGTCTCAGGACTAAGAGGTCTTTTTATGTTGGGAAAACTCCGCTCTTCAACTGCCTGCCAAAGGAACTGAGGCTGTAGAATCAGTATCATCCTTTTAAATACTTCTTAAAACACATCTTTTTAAGAAAGCCTGTCAGTAATCTAGATCTATTGTCTCACTTTCCAGATGGTCTATATTGGTTCTTATTACTAGGGCTTGTTTTTTCTGTCATTGTTGGTGTCTTTTAATTCCTTTTTTCATCATGTAAAGCACTTTGTAGCTTTCAAACAGTGCTATACAAATGGATTTTAATATTATTTTAATATTATTGTTATTATTAACGTCAATTAATCTTTATTTATGAAACTCCTATTCACAACAACTGTTGTCTCAAGGTGTTTTCCAGAAATAGAAGGTCTAGACCAGTGCTCGGAAACCTTTAACACTCAAAGAGCCATTTGGACCCGTTTCCTACAGTAAAGGAAACACTGGGAGCCAGACAACCCATTTGAAATGTAAAATAAAATAACACTGCATATAACATTCTTGTTTTTTTGCCTTTATGCTAAGTATAAACAAAATATAATGTGTTGCATTTGTGAAATCAATCAGAGAAAAAGAAATTCCATTTCAGCTTTCAACAAAACATTTTGAACTCCGAAAAAAAGAGGTTGGGTTGAAGATTACTTTTAAGTAAAATACTCAATGTCTATTTCAGTCCTTCTTGTATTTATGAAAAAAATCACAGAACTTAAATTATCCACCGGCAGCAAACTAAAAATGTCTTCTCTCTGTGTGCTGTCATCCTTTTACTGGCACATTCAGTCAGCTGTCAACCTGAATAACAAAGGGTCTATTTCACAGAACAATAAAACAAATATGAATGTCTGAAAAATAATAGGCAATTCAAATATTTATATACTTAATTAATGTGATTTCTGCTCCTGAACCTCAGCGCACATCGTCTTCACATCAGGGCTGTATGCCGTCACCTTCATCTTCACACAGGAATGTAAGCTGTCATCTGTGAGGCGTGTGCGATGTTTGCTTTTAATAAAGTTCATGTTGGAGAAAACCTGCTCACATCCATATGTGGATCCAAAGATCGAAGGACTCCAAATGCATACTATTTAATGTTCACATAAACGTCGGGGATAGCATTCCAAGTTTTGAACCCAAGTTTGTCCGGTTTGGTGAGGTTTTCAATATCACGCCATTTGTGATTGTGGGCAAGTAGGGACCTCTGACATGAAACAGCTTCAAGGTCGGCTGTCAAGCGCTTAAACTTGGACAGCCATATGTCTTTGTGGGCTATGTCAGCCAGTTCCATCTCAAGGGTCAGGTAGACTCACACCTGGACATACGTCATATTCTACAGGGATAGATCCAGGGATAGGGGAGTGACAGGCAAGGATAATGTGGTTTTTTCCTCTCTGAACTCACAGAATCGTTTCGCAAACGATATTTGCATTGGGATGATTGCAGAATGTAAAGACTCTGAATCTATCAGGTGTGCTTCTTTGAACTCTCTCAAACTGGGGAAGTGTGACAGTGTACCTCTTTGTAAATCTCTGGCAAACACTGTCAACTTGCGCTTGAATACCAAAACCTCCTCCAACATGTGCAGGGCTGTGCGTCCTTTCCCTTGAAGAGCCGTGTTGAGCGTGTTCAGGTGCGCTGTCATATCTACCATGAAGTCTAGCTTTTCCAGCCACTCTGTTTGATCCAGCTCAGGAAATGTGAGTCCTTTACTGCCCAGGAAAGTTTTCACTTCTTCCAGACACGCGGCACAGCGTTTCAGCACCTCCCCTCTGGACAGCCACCGGACTTTGTTGTGCAGCAGGAGATCAGAATACATGCTTTCCAGCTCGTCCAGTAAGGAACGGAACTGACGATGTTTTAAACCGTTTGCCATTATTTTATTGACACTCTGAATGACAGCATTCATTACTTCTGCGCATTCCGGAGGAAATGTTTGAGCGGGCAATGCCTCTTGGTGAAGGATGCAGTGAAAAGTTAGCAGCTTTCTGTCCAGCGCCTTCTGCAGTAAAGCAAGAAAGCCCTTTTGCGCTCCTGTCATACTCGGTGCTCCGTCTGTAGCTACTGACACGAGGTGGGTGGTGTTTATTCCTTTATTTCTAAAACAATTCAAGACAGCCTCACAAATGTCCTCCCCCCGTGTTTGGCCTTTTAGAGGCATCAACTCAATCATTTCTTCCTGTGGCCCAGCAGAGTTTACATACCGGCAGAATAGCGCTATTTGTTCAATATCACTTGTGTCTTTGGATTCATCACAGGCATTGAGAAGAACACAGCTAAACTGATGTCTTTAATTTGCTGTCTGGTGATGTCTTCTGACATTCTTATGGTTCTGTCTTTGACAGTCTTTGCAGAGAGGGGCATATCCCTGATTTTCTGCACAATTTCACCTTTGTTTTTAAAGTCCGTAAATAGATGTTCTGAAATCTTAACGAAAGATTCTTTTATATATTCTCCGTCTGTGAACGGCTTCCCGTGCCTGACTATTTCTTGAGCGGCAACAAAACTGTCATATGTGGTTGAATTTGGTGACTTCATCCAAGTCTTGAAGGGATTTTCTCTCAGATCAACCTTTTGCATCTGTTCCGAAACAGCTTTTTTTTCTCTCATCTCCCTCCGGAATATTTTTGAGCAAAGGCTGCGTGTTTATTGTGGAAATGTCTTGCGACATTTGACTTTTTGTTGTTTGCTAGCTTCTCACTACATATTAAGCACACTGGTAAACCAGTATCGTCAGCAGTGGAAGCAAATGAATCTGCCCGCGTAGCATCGAACGTTCTGTTTCCTTCAGACACTTTTCTTTTCTTAGAATTTTCCATATTTGGCCTAACTGGGGTTCTAAAAGTTCAAAAAATCACACACTGGCAGGGGTGGCACATTGGCGATTGTGACGCTTATTAAGAGCGACAAAAATATTTAAACACGGTTTAATTTTGATGTTACAAAATCGCCATAATCTTCAAATTTAGAATTACATTTAAAAAAATTGAACAAACTAAAATATATACATTTTAATTAAATACTCGTTAATTATTCATAAAAGCCACAGCGAGCCGCGTCAGAGGGATCAAAGAGATTATACTTATTATATTTATCAAAGGTAAATATAATTTATACAAGATATTTTTTCTTGAAAAAAATCATATGCATCAAATTTGGACTAAACGGTTGTGGAATTTTGGGGCTGAATAATTGCATATAAAACTCCCCCTATAGTTCCACTTCTTTCTCGCACTAAACTCTATGTGGGTATAAAATTTGAAAATGATAAATGAAATATTTAAGTTATCATGTTAACAGGATCTGGTTTGCATTTCAGTAGCACGTCTACATTTAACGATAACCTATGAAAAATCTTCTAATTTTTCAATACAGTAACAAGGACTCTAAGAGGTTTGCGTCCTCCAGCTGCATCCTCCTAGGATGTTGAATAGGAAACATTACGGTAAAATAAGAAAAAATATTAATTAATCTGAGGTTGTTCTTTTGAGCTTGTTTTTGTCTTATCAGCTCCCCTTAATGAGACATTATCCCCATATTGTCAACAGTTAGAGTAAAAAAGGATATATACAAGATAAATCTCAAGTCGATTCGTAAGTTCCAAATTATCAGAAAAACGGTTGAGAAAGTATTGGATCCCGGGGTCTCTCCGGGTATGAAATTGGGAAGTGATCCATGAAATAGTTTAGTTTTAGTTATTTCCTTAACACAGAGGATCTGCAGTGGCGGACATGGTTGTGGCGATTCCATAATATCTCTGACTTTTTGGGGGTGTGAATATGACAAAACCGCTCAATCCGTTCCATCTGATGTCTCAGAAAACTAGCTCACTTGCCAAAGGGTCCATCAGAACATCTTGTTCACGCAGTAAAATGTGTAAATGATTTGTAAACTATCAGATGGTGCTGGAGGGTTTCTGCCGGATCTTCAGCATCAATTCAACCCGTTCACAATGTCTTGTCACGCATATAGAGAAGAAACATGGATGGGACAATGAAGTGAAACACTCAAAGAAAATGTCTTTCTCCCAAAAACCCATTTTATTGATTTTTTTCTTTTTTATGCCACAAAGTAAAGATGAAAAGCAGAGTTGTAATCACCCAATAATCAGACAGAACAGAATTAGTTTTTCAAATTTTAGTTGTGAGAAGCAACTTCCTCCTAACTTCTCCACTAACTCTAATATGCGCACAAGCTTAAATCACAGATAGTTTTTATTAACCCTGAGGAACACCCGATCACTGTCATCAGTAAGAGAAAGGCCCTATAATATGATAGGAGGGAATAACATGATTTTAGCGTTTCCATCAAAACACTTCCTTTCACCACCCTTACAAAAAAGGTTATTCAAGTGTCATGTAGAATGTAATACCGCTCTACCCACTGACCTACAGACGCCTCTAAGTTCATCAAATGAACTTAGAGGCGTCTGTAGGTCAGTGGGTAGAGCGGTTGACTCCTAACTAGGATTTGCCGGTTGGTGGTTTGAGCCCCGCGGTCTACATGATGCGGTGTCCTTGAGCAAGACCCAGAACTCAAATATCCTCCCTCTGACTAAATGTGATGATTAAGGAATGACACAATAATATATTTTCAGTACAAATTTGACTCAGATGTAAACTAGTTGTGTACTCAAAGTTCTCTACTCTTACATTTAAAGTATAATTACAACTAATTGTAATCTTAAAGTAGCCAATTTAGTCCCAAGACGTATTATAATAGTAGGTTTCCTGCCGAGCTGATCCTTCCAGAAGACGTCGTCAGACAGACACAACCAGGTTGTGGATCAGAACCCAACACCGGTCAGGAATCATGGCAAAGGGTGGCAGCCTGTCAGTCTGTCCGAGTCAGTGCATCAACCTGAGAAGACAACCACACCAAACTGAAGTCATACTGAAACCACCATCTTTGACTTCTGACCTTCCTTCACTGTCAGCAAAACAACCCTCCCAACCCTCCCATGTTATCATTGTATCGTGCCGTCGCTATTAGAGAGCGTCACCTTCCTGCACACTGCTGACCCCCAACTGACTCTTGAGTGAGAAGAAACCCGAGGGACCAGGGTCCTCACTTAAAACGCTACAGATGCGCAAAAGAATGCATACGCAACTTTCAGCGCAATCGTGGGATTTATATAAAGTGAACTTGACCAGATAATGTGCCGTCCTTGACACAATCTCTGACCCCTAAGCACAAAAACGGGAGTAATGGGGACACTTCGATCTTTATGAAGGAAGGATGGAATGAGAAAAGTGTGTGAAATGAATACGAGTGTATTACATTATGTGAATTTAGGTTTTAGTCTTCTAAAAAATAACTCTTGTTTGGACTTAACATGTAATATTATAATATTTGTTGCGTACTATTATAATATTTTCTCACATTCATGTATTGTTATATATGTTTTTTAATCTATTGTTTCATAATTTCTCATTTGTTTTTCTTTCATCAGCGTTTTAGTAGTATTTCACATTCCTGTAAAATAGATTACAATTACTGAGTATTTCTTAATAATTGGTGCACAAATTTGATCAATTTCTTTTTTACGGAGCAGAGATGAGAAATGACCTTGCAGCTGCTCCGATGACGTCACCACTCAGCAGCAGATAATGTCTTACCTAGTGAGTCCAGGTCATTGAGATCAAGGCTGGCTCTTGGTTGATGTAGTTCTCCTTGGTAGATCTGCGCCTCCGAGCGCCAGAGCGACAATCCTGTAAGTTAAAGACAGAGGATGAAGTCCATGCTTCAGACTAATCCATTAATACTACACCGATGCTGCTGATAGCAAACGTTTCCTCTCCTGTGTTACTGTCCCTCAGTTCTGCTGCAGACATATTTAACACTAGGACAATGAGACACGCCTCCTATCAAACCTCCATACTTTAAATGTTAATGAAAGTAAGTTATGTAGGTCATCAGAAAAAGATGCCCTTTCAAAAATACATTAAAAAACTTATTTGGTCAGATTTCTTTAAATATGATGATATATTGACATAAAGGAGATTTAAAAAAATAGCTGGGAAATGTCATTTTGAACTGATCTATCTCAGGATAAACCAGTTAAGCTCAAATATTTTCATTCTTTTACGTCAAAAGGAAGTTTCAGTAGCATGTAACATATTGTAAATTGTGTAAAATTTCTCTATTGTACATTTTAGACCATCATGTACCAGAAATGATGATTAGTGTGTGATAGTAAAGCATTTTAAGATAAAACATGTCTTTACACTGGCTGGAAGTATTCATTCAACAATTCTTCTGCTCTGAGATTAACCACTAGGCAGGCTGTGTATCTGTTCTAACAGGTATGTTATATCATCAACTGGTCCCATGAATTTCAAGAGTGTGTGTGTTTGTGTGTGTTTCTGTAGCGTACCGGGGCACAGCCACCTCCGTGAACACACAATTGGACGTTGCAGAACAGGGAGATGTCACCAGCGTTTCCAGTGAACTGCAACATTTCGAAGGAGAACTTGTTTGATAGTCCTTCTCCAAAATGGTAAGTTTTCACCGTCTCATCAGCAGGACAGCTGATCACAAACAGAAAAACGAACATGACGTCAGGTCAGGCTTTGTTTCCACGGAATCAACTTGCCTTACGCTATCGTCCCTGACATTGAGGCTATATTCCGAAAACCCCTCATCCCCTGTGTTGTACAAGCAATCCCCCTGACTGAACACCTCAAATACAATGTGAGGCTATGTCCGAAAAACATTTTTGTGAGAAATGTCCCCCTAGTTAAATATGAAATATACAAGATGGATCTAATCGAGACGATCCATTAGCACCAAATTGGGACAAAATCTGAGAAACTTCTTTTCTGAGAACTTTTGGAAATAAAGCTCCCTGTATTGTTGGAAATGTGAAACCAACCTCTCCCAAAATCAATCCAGATCTTCCTCACATTAGGGTCCATGCGGGTATTAATTTTGAAAATGATCAATGAAATTGTTCTTGAGTTATTTAATTAACATGAAAGATCTACGGACATAACAGCGGCGGCAATAACGATTCCAAAACATCCCGACTACTGAGGGATATAATAATAATAATGATGATATATTTAAACCAAAACTCTGTGTGCATCTCACCCAGCATTTATCAGGTAGTATATCCGACCCCCATCGAGATTATCCTCATCGGTTACCCAGCAGGAGTCAGCCACGACAGACATGACATCCTCGTTCAGTCCTTCAGTGCGTATGTTCACCCAGATAGTTTGGCCCAGTTCAGTGTAACTGGATTCTGTCAAAGGCTCAGTGAGGTCACCGTCGAGGAAGGCATCCATGTATGTATTGTATGTAACTTCTCCAGTTGTGAATTGCTGCACTACAGAGCTGTAAAACACAAACACAAACCATCAGTGGTCTCGTACCGAGCTCCAGAACTCAAAGTGATTCCAATTAATAGCCAGCACTCACTTGTCCAAGAGTCTTAGTCTTGTCTTAAGGATGCCTGGCTGAGGAAAGGAGCAGGAGATATCGATGGTGACGTGGTCACGGCGAACAATTTCTGGCATTCCCACCAAGTCAGTAATCATGTTCGTCAACAACACATGAGAATGTGTGTTCTGCGGGGGTAGAAAGAGTCAGACGTTGTTAGGACACACATTCCTCATGACATCATATCTCAGGCTTCTTCTTCTCTTGTCCTGTGTGATTGTCAATCATGTTCACCTCGCTCCAGCTGTGTCTCATTTTCTTGTTACACCAGTGAACATAGTATGTTCTCACCTTTTCTTCTCTGCCAGTTCATCGATAATGTTGGTCTTCCATGTCACACGTTTCAGCCTTTTCCATAGTATTTTTCATTTGTTAAATCTGTTTTTGACTTTTTTCCTGTTCCAGTGCCTTTGTCATTTATTGATTACTACTTGTACGTTTATCACTGGACTGCTCTGCTAGTTTGTACATATTCTACTTTGGATCATGGACTTTGGATTTTGAGTTTTCATTAAATTGCTTAACTGTATGTACTCTTCTCAGTCTTGTTGTCTGCACGTTGGTCCGAGCTCTGCTCATGCCAAAGCTTTTAACATTCATGTTGAGGTCCCTTTGCTAACTTGTAATGATAATACCCAGAAGGACAGCAAAGAGACTTTCATAATACAAGCTAGCCCCCACACCATCAGCAAAGGTAACAGTCCCACCGGCCCCCCTCTGCCTCCAGTCTCATATCAAGGATATTCTATCCTGTTTGGACATTTGGACATACAGCAATCAGGATTTATTTAAGTTTGATTGATTATTTTACCTGGTCAGACACAATCAACAGCGACATTTTTTACAGTTCTGATTGAACCCTTGCAGCTTACACTTCTGGACATTGTTAGTTTTGACACGCCTATTCAGTGTCACGTGGTGGACAGAAACCAGTGAGCCTGTGGAGTGGCAGACTGGGGTGGTGATCACACTATTAAAAAGGGGGGACAGGAGGGTGTGTTCCAATTATATCCTTACAGGAAATGTGTAGTCCAGGGTCCTGGAAAGTAGTCTCCCAACGATAGTCGATGTTCATTTTTAGGAGGAACAATGTAGTTTCTGTCCTGGTCGTGGAACGGTGGCCCAGCTTTTCTTTCCGGCTTGCTTGCAGGCTCATGAGAATTGCACTTCCAGTCTACATGTGTTTTGTGGACTTGGAGAAGGCCATTAACTGTGCTCCTTGGGGTGTCCTGTGGATAGTACTACGGGAGTATGGGGTACCAGGGCCATTACTTCAAGCCATCTGGTCTCTATATAACAGAAGTGAGAATCGTGTCTGTATTCTTGGCGAAAAGTCCACCAAGGTTGTCCCTTGTCTCTGATTCTGGTATTGCCATTCGTGGACAGGATCCCAAGGCACAGTCACGGTGAGGAGAGTATCTGGCTTTGGAGGCCAGAAGCGCTGCTGTTTGCAGATGATGTGGTTTTGTTGACTTCGTCAGTCTGTGACTGCCAGCACCCCTTCGGTGATTTGCAGCTGGTTGTGAAGCCACGGTTATGGGAATCAGCACTTCCAAATCTGAGGTCATTGTTCTCTGCTGGGAAGCGGTTGGCTGTCCCTTTCAGGTAGGGGGAAAGTTGTTGCCTCCAGCGAGGTACGTTAAGTATCTTGGTGTCTTGTTCTGGAGTGATGGGAAAATGGACCGGGAGATGGACGGACGGTTCGGTGCAGCATCAGTTGTACTGATGGGGTTGAATTAGTCGGTTGTGGTGAAGAAAGAGCTGAGCTATAAGGCAAAGCTCTCAATTAACGGGTCCATTTACGTTTCAAATCTCACCTGTGGTTGTGAGCTCTGGGTAGAGACAGAAAGGAGGAGGTCGAGGATACAAGCCGATGAAATGAACTTCCTCAGTAAGGAGGTTGGGCTCAGCCTTAGAGATAGGGTATGGAGCTCAGACATCCGGAGAGAGCTCAAAGTAGAGTCGCTGCTCCTCGGCATCGAAGGGAGCCAGTTCAGGTTTTTCGGGCATCTCATTAGGATGCATGCAGGTCTCCTCCATCAGGGGGTTTATTAGGCACGTCCAATTGGGAGCAGACCCCGAGGTTGACCCAAAACTTGCTGGAGCGACTTTCATCTGGCCTGGGAATGTGTTGGGATCACTCAAGAAAATAGTAAATAATAATAAATATATTTGGTCTAGCACTTTTCAAAGAAATATCTTCACAAGGTGCTTCAATAAATAAAGTACAAACCATAAAAAAATTCAACTAACAAAAACAAGGAATGAGCTGGAGGATGTTGCTGTGGAGAGGAATCTATGGCAATCCCTTCTTAGTCTGCTTATCCCTTCTTAGTCCCTTCTTAGATCACCCTGATCTGATCCCAGCTGAGAAGAAGAAAATGGATGAATGGATGGATTTTTGGTTTTACTTATCAGTTTGGCTGTATTCAGGCATATGCCATAGCTTTTGCCAGAGATGGGGGTACTTTTGTCCTTGCCACCTTTGATCCTGTAAAATGTTGATAATTCACTGTGATATTTTGACAAGCACCGCTATCAGCTTTACTTTTAATGGACATCAATCTAATTTATTATTACTTGGAACGCCCTGGTCAGTGATTACAGTGAATTGCAGACAAATATCTGCACTGTCATTCCTCCAGTTATAAAGTGCTGAGAAATGACAAACATTCCTTTGGAGAGGAAATAGTAATACTTGTATAATGGGCTGCATACACTTTAAGAAGGGAGGCTAATCAGTGTTCTGCAACTCTCTCCAGCTGAGCCATGACAAACGAAGTCTTAGTTGTTTACTAGCTGAAGGAAGTTTCACAACATTACTAGAAACAATGGAGACCAACACTGAAGCTGAACCATAGAAAATCCTAAACTAGAGACGAGCAGGAGAGGCTCAGCAGACTGCTGGAAGAGAATTGGCTGTCTGTTGAAAGAAGAGCAATGAAGGAGAGAACCCACCTCAACTTCTGTTCCACAGGTGTTATCAGTGTTCACGTGGAAGGTCCACGTGTGACTCATCGTATCACCTACACCTTTACAATTCGGGTCGATGAGGTGAAGCTCGCTGGGATCGAAGCCTTTCTCCTCCACGAGACATCCGATCAGGGTAAAAGAAGCACCATCAGCAGCACATTCCATGTCATCACCTGAAGATCCAGCAGCACAGAGGAAGAACATGAATCCCTGTAACATGGACCAGTCAACGAGGAGAGAAGCCTCACATTTACAGCATACGACAAGTCAAATCATTCATCCGTCTTCGGAATCTGTCACTCAGAAATTGGAAACAAATATCAGTTTTTATGGTTCAGACATCAGACAGAATCAAACTCAAAGCTATAAGCAGAGCTGAGTGAATGAAGTCTAGTTTGTGCCACTGATAACAAATTTTCAACAATCAGTCAGAGCACTAGAGGCTTTCCTCTGCTCCACAGCAGCTCACCTGAGGGAAAAAGCAATCGCTGAAAGTACCTAACCTCTAAGAATCAGGACTTCAACGTTGTTATTGTTTTGCAACTGTCATACCATAAGTTCCATCTCTTCTGTACATTTGGCCAAAATGTCCCCGACAGAAGCAGCCCTTTTCATTATTTTCCGTAATCCCACAGTACTCATGATCAAGGCAGATCCTGTCGCCACAGAAACCCTTATATTCGGCTGAGAGAGGGAGAGAGACACAAGATTAGAATAATCAACAGTATAAATGCGCTAAAAGGACTGAACTCTTTAAGGAAACATCTTCAGGGCTGGTGTTCAACTCCAACAGTGTTTGGAGTAATGTAATGCTTATCACTATCACTTATACACTTTAAGTCATGGCTGTATCTGGAGAGGGGGTACAGAAGAAGATAAAAAAATTGATTTAAAGTCTGAGGTTAAAAAATATCTTGCAAAATCAGATTCTGACCGATGGTGGGGGACAGGCTTCGCTACAATTATCAGAGTTGGACCATCGCATCGGGTCAACTACAGGAGAGATCATGTTATCAGGTGTACTATCAACACACAATATGCACACAGACTGGGACACTGTGTTGTTGATTCCATCTCATAGGCCATCGCTTGTCTCAGAATCACATGGTAATCTTTGCAAGGACCAGTTTGTGAAAGCTAATGGCTGAGTATTTTGTGAAAGTGTTTTCTGCAACATGTCCACCTCTCTTCAATGAGAGAGAACAACTGTTACTGCTACTTCATCCAAGCATCATTCAGCCAATATTATTGTATTGTTCCACCTATTTTTTCAGTATGCTCTCTGTCAAAAACCCGACCAAACTCACAAAAGTGACAATCACTGCTGCAAAAATAACGGGTCTTTCCTCACCCAACCTCACTGAACTCAATCGCAGAGCCATTACACGCATCGCAAATTCAATAGAAGAGGTATCCACACACCCACTCAGTGAACGTCTAGCCTCTCTGCCCTCAGGGCGCAGGTACAGGGCTCTGAGGTGCAGGAGGGCCCGCTTTGGAAGAGGCCTGATTCCCTCAACCATTACACATCTCGACAACCGATCCACTGAGAGTCACTAGAACTGTTCAAGCCCCAACAGATATGGTTTGGGAATCAGTTTCATGTTCCACATATTGATTTGATATACTGTAGGTTTTACGACGCATGCCGTTCCTGATGCAAACCCTCCCCATTTCTCTTGTCCGGTCCCTGAACGTGGGACGCTACCAGAAGGACACTGGATGGCGACCCCTTTGTGGCACAGCGAAGCCAATTATTTTTCAAACATAGCATCACTCAAATGTTTGTTAGAGTGCTCTTGATTGGACTCTGTTCTTACCAAGTCCCATATATGAAACTATTTAGGACTGCAAGAATTTTTGTAAAAACTGCCTATGTGGGGTTTAAGAAGAAAGCTATTCTTAAGGACAGTTGATCAATGAGGCCCTTTGTACATCTATTTGCCATTTGATCCTGATATTGTGTTTGTTTTGTCTGCTCTACTGAAGTGAAGTCAAACAGTCTTACGACAGCCGGTGGGCGTCATCCAGTCCACTAAGATGTCGTGTTGGCCACAGGTGTGGGCGTAGACATATGGAAACTGACAGCGGTAACCATCCCTTCCAGAGTGGTGGCAGAGAAAGTTTGTGCAGGCCTCTATGAAGGGGGCTGGGTCGATTTCCTCATTACAGATGGAGAAGGGTTCTGTTGTCAGGATATTACAGCTGTGGAGAGACAGTGGCAGATAGACGCATGCAGTCCAGTGTTTTTCACACAGTTTTCTATTTACACATGTGAGCTCATCTCCCAAATCCTGAATGAAAAGGAGGAGTTTATCTTCCATGCATCCTCACGTCACATAATCAAACATGCCATCAGAGCTACCACTGGTCAAACTGGTGCCTGCTTTTATCTATTCATTACGTTACTTTGTTTTGCTGTTCCGTATTTCTGCTCAGTGATTGTCAGTGTTGTCAGTCTCCAATGATGCACATTGTCAAATAAGCGTTTTCTCTCTCTCTCTCTCTCTCTCTCTCATTCTCGCTCTCTCTTTTTCTCTTCTCTTTCGGATCAGACAAGCGGAACCTTTGCACATTGACACCCTGGTTTATATAATGCCGCCCCCGTACACCAAGGTGCACTATAGTGAGGGGTGGGCTTGCATGCCATTGACCACAGAGGTGAAGAGGTTTCATCTGCTCACTATTCAGTCACGGCACTACAGTCGATCATAGGCATCATGGGTTCAGGGAGCATTTCCTCGCAGCTGGGGGTGAAACACAACACTGGGTCAGAACTGTTCACCTGCTCTGACATGCTGAACACGAAGACAGATTGAGTGTTATGGACTCATGAAAAGTGTCACAGGCAAACGTGAAAACAAAACCTACTTGAATATATTAGAAGCTTTAGTGGCAAATGATGGAAGTCTTACCCATCAAGAACAGTTTTCGTGGATTCGAGAGATTCGCCTGCACACAAGCCTCCCATGGTGTCTTTTATTTCAACAGGTCCTGGATGGGTTTATGAAAGAATGTGGTAAGCATCAACAGTCAGACTGGATGAACATCAGTTCATTGAGAGAAAAGTTGCTCCTTATGTCTCTAATGGTCAGTGGTAGGATACTAGTGTCCATACCTTTGAAGGTGAACTGTGCGGAGATGCCATTAAAACAAAAGTAAACGCTAAAGTCGTTGTTCGTCCACTCGCCAGTGATTCTATATTCATCCTTAGTAAGTACAAGTCCCTGAAGTTCCAGCTGGCCGTCTGTGAAGGTCAACATTTCATCATCCATCTGTGTCACAGCAGAGAGAGAACGATTGGAAAACATTGATTCAATCAGCACAACCAGAGTAAAGCAGAATGGAGAAAACCATTGAGAGTTGACACAGCAGGATGAGACCAGAATCATGTCTTCATTTGATTGAGGCTGGGGGTAGCTTACCATAACATCCCCACTTTGAGTCATTTTGAGAAGACGTCCGGAAGATTCGTCAAAGATTTTCAAAGTTTCAAAAACACTGGGCCTTGTGTAATAATGGTCCTGGAAGATCGCCAACGCTTTAAAATTTTGAACTTCCATCAAAGTATATTTACACCGGTCCATCACTTTGATGACATCATGCATTTCAACATTAAAGGGGAGGACGGCGTTGGCGGTGACGGTGCACTGATTGTCATGATCACACCTGAAAATGTGGAGAGGGAAAGGAACAAGAATCAACGTCATC
Source organism: Lophius americanus (assembly GCA_037951165.1). Lineage (NCBI taxonomy): Eukaryota > Metazoa > Chordata > Actinopteri > Lophiiformes > Lophiidae > Lophius > Lophius americanus. Next base: position 936,165 of record JBBDHG010000067.1, read on the forward strand.
AGAAGTAACATCACCATGAGGTGCAGCTGAGGGCCGTCCCCACCATGGGGCCCTCAGACAAACAGGACAAAGTAGTCTGCTCCTGGTTATGATGTCATGATTTACTAAATATGTAATAGATAAGTGCATAAGACATAACATAGATGATCTGTCTTTCTAAATCTCTTTTCTGTAATGTAGAAAAAGGCTCAAAGTTTTTCTTGTATGTTCTGCCATCACCTCTGATTCACCAAAATATTGAAAAATATGACATTTACAATGGACTTTTTCCAGCAATCCAACAATAGATGAAGGTATATTTCTTTTTATGTCTTCTAGATGACCTTTCTGCTCTATAACGAGCCCAAAGATTTACCCTCAAAAACACTCAGTAGAAACACCATCTAATGTTATTTTGCTTCACGGAGAATTGATCTTCTTTAGTTTCATGTGACCGTGTTCAAATCCACCCAGAAAAAGTAATAATTATATCATCCAATAAAGAAACACAATAATAGATTCCCTAGAGAAATGAATACAGATGTATGACATATGATATGATATGATCAAACACATTCTGGTGTCTTATCTAAATGAGACATTTGTCAACAGAAATTCCGTGATTTTGTCATTTTTGCAACCAACATCCGTCTATAGTGTCAAATAAAGGTTTTCATGAACACAGATCTCAACCCCCTTTGCTTTCTTTGAATGGCTGCTGTAATTTGTTCCATGACTTCTCCTCCAGCCAACCATCAGTTTGTCCCAAAACCAAAATGATTTTCACGTACTCATTTAACCTGTTCTGAGTTCTTTCATTTCTAATTGCCTTTCCATTGGTGTTTGAGTGACTGTGGGAATGGTTTCTGCTCTGACCGCTACATCTAAACATCTGCACTCTATTAACATAAAGCACACATATTTACATGCCCCCTCCTTGACACCGCTGTTTTCCTGGACAGCCAACTGCTATGGTCTCTGCATTCTCAGAACAAACTTTTTTCTCGCAGGTGTCCAAGTTTAGTTCAGACAAGTCGGCACCACGTTCATGCACAGCACCTGTGAGGTGAAGGAGGGTTGACATCAGATTCAAATATCAAAGCTCATTTTGTCAACATGAAATTAAAAAAACATCAAAGTAAAAAAGGAAAGTGACCCGTTTTTAAAGCCACAAATTCTTGGAGAATGTAACTTTTGCCAACCTGAGTCATCTCTGCAGCCACTGAGGTCAGTGTACACAGATGGAACTGTTGTCGGGCCAAATGTAAATTCTGGGCGAGGCTCACCATTGACATAAAGCTGAAATTGCTAAATAGAAAAAAACAACTTTATTGTCAAGAGCAGGGACATTGAATTTGATTAGATTCACCATCATTTGAAAACAGTCTGCTGTCAGTCACACGGGAAACTAAACCCGTCCTGATTAGAGTGCAGAGGAAAAGCTTTGTCTGATCTGTGGTCAGGTCTGTCTCAGTCTGGACTGAAAGGAACAACATCACCACGGACCGATTCTTCACTCCCTCAGTTGTCTTCTATCCAGTGGGACCAGAATGACTGGGTCAGTTTGGGAGGGTGAGGGGTAAACAGCGTGTGCTGGTGTTTTCTCGATTGCACCACTCTGTTCCTGCAAATAACACAGTGAGCTCTTGGTCGCCCTTAAACACATGTTTTTGGGGTGATGTCACTGTATCCGTTGGTGTCAAGGAATAAAGTTTGGAGCTGTACTTTGATATAAGAGGTTTCCTTCACTGGGAGTTAATTTGATAATTTTGCTCAGTGTAGATTTTAGCTAAATATTTTGTTTTCTAAAACTTTTGGCACAACATTTAGATTAAGATTCAACATTTACTTTTCCATTTCCTTTTAAAATTTACAACTAACATTTAGATTTAGCATTTAGACGTAATATTTATATTTAATATTTAAACATTTTATTGAAAATATATTTCCAAGGAAGGTAAATCTTACTAAGTTCATGAATATTTCTGTAAATGTGAATAAATTGTCCTGCTTTTTTAATGTTTTTGTTGTTTGGGGCTAAATGTGGGAATAAAGTTTCTGTTGAAGTCGGCATGTGCTACTTTATAAAGCATAGTTTTAATAAAGGAAAAAAGCCCTGTAATGAATATTCCTTTATGCAGTGAATCAGTTTCAGATGCTTATACACATCACATGGTGTTTGTTCCTTACCACTGGGAGGAAGCTTGATTCCGTCAACAAAACAGTTTCTGTTCCAAAGCTTGCATATTTAACAGAAACCTAAAAAGAGCCAACATATAGAAAAAAATCAAGAGTCCACTTTCTGATGGGATGAAACATTTGTGTTTTGTCGCATTCATTGTGTCGGACAGTGATCAATACTCACTACGCCCAGTGTAACGGTCACCTCACAAACCAGAGCGGCTGTGACGGCTGGCACTGCGTCATGGTACATTTTTTCCACCTCAGAGAAATCCGGTGCATCTGCGGTTTTAATCAACACTTCAGGAATACCACTAGCAGTAAACTCCCCAAGAACACATTCCTTCTGAGTTGGCACCGAATCAGTTAAGCTGAACAGGCCGTCAAAACATATGCCGATCTTTCCACCGTCAGCGGCGAACTGTTAAAATCAGAGAGAAACAGAGTAAAACATCAGCTGTTATGTAAATCCTCTGTCCAGTAGAATAGAAAGAGATGCAGAGGTTTCAGTTAAAGAATCAAAAGCATCTTCATTATTACATCATCATCGTTAAATCACCATCCTCATTACTATCATTACATCATCATCATTACTATCATTATAATCATCCCCTTCATCAACATCATGGGTATCATCATCTTCATTACATCATCATCGTTACATCACCATCATCATTACTATCATTACATCATCATCATCATTACTATCATTATAATCATCACCAACATCAACATCATCATCGGTATCATCATCATCATCATTACTATCATTATCATCCCCTTCACCAACATCATCATCGGTATCATCATCGTTACATCACCATCATCATCGGTATCATTATCATCATTATTGTCATTAAAACCACCATTATAATCAGAATCATCATTTGTGATGGAGGGGTCAAAGGTTGACCATAATGACAGATGGAAACACAGATGTGGTAAAGGTCCTACTTACATAGACTTGAGTGAACATCTTCCCAAAATAATTGATGGGACAGGCTGTCAGGTCCATAAACTGAGCGAGATGAGCATCTGAGGAACATGGAGACACATGAGGGTCACTACTGGAGTCTCTCAGCTCATTGGGAAACAGGGAAGGTGGAGCATTGAAATATGACTTTGTGGAGGGGATGTGTGTACGTACGTGGCAACAGCACGAGGACAGACAGGAAGAGCAGGAGGCGGAGCATGTTGGAAGAGGTCAATCAACCACAGAGAGAGCTGGAAGATACACAGAAACAGATTTACTCAGATTCCAAATAGCAAGTGCTAAATTGTGTGTTCATTCTAGCAGACGGAACCGGCTTTTCAGTTGCCCAAACTGTATCTGTGCGCAACGCGTTGGCGATTAGCACCTTCATCTCAAACAAATGAAATACGGACACAGTCAGAAGCAGTTTAATTCATAATGGCCACAGGTTGTAGAACACACCACTTGTTCAGAGAAGTACTACGATGGCCCGCGGCGGCAGTCACACTGCAACTTAAGAAAACGCATACGATAGATAAAGCACGAGCAAATAAAGAAAACATCTTCATCAGGTTGACACGCAAACAACCACAACAAGAGCTTCAGCTGAGGAGAGCAGAAGGGACAGGTGTAGGTTAGCTTACCCACTGGCGTCTTGGTGGAGGATGAGGAGGATGAAGGTCCCTGATGATTCTTCTTTTCCTCTGTGGAGGATGATGCTCTCTCTCTCTCTCCCTCTCTTTTTATGCTGCTGTTCACAGAAGAAGGTGGATGTGGGGGCGGAGTCAACTGGGGTGTCACCTGTCTTGGATTCTCGTTTTTTTCATTTGGCACTTTATCACACATGGAAAATAACTGAGAGCATGAGAAGATTATTTTTAATTTAATAAAGGTGTAGACAAATGTACAGCAACTATGAGTTCACCCACTCTGTCAACACAACAAAACCTTCCTGAATCATTTAATCAAAGTTGTTGCCCAATCTTTAAAAAAAAAGAAAAGGAAATACCGAAACATCTCCCACACAAAGTTAAAGCGGGAGAGTTAGAAGGTCAGGGTTGAATTTGATTTTGACTCCAAATAGTGTCATTGTCACACTTTCTGAGTCAAATGAGGTTTGTTGTTGGAGTTTCTTGTCATTGTCGATCTGACTAGCGTCAATCAAACTCTGTACAGACATAATTAAGTTCCACCTACAGAAAGAATGAGGTTAGTTGAAGTTGTGGAGTCAGTTTGAGTAAGGGACCTGAGAGCCAGACTGAGCTATCCATTGTTCCCTGAGTGGAGGCGCTACCTCCAACTAGTTACCCACTGCTTATATCTGGTAGTTCAGGTGGGAAGAAGCCCTCTGCCCCGGGTGTAAGAACTAGATGGTTTTGGTTTAATTATACAGTAAAATGATTGCGATGCATGTGGGAAAATAAACTTTAAAAGTGTTGGCTTTGACTTAAACAATGTTTCTTTTGCTGTGTACTGCTGTTAATCCCAGTGGACCGTGTACTGTGTGTCCGTAGCAAAAATAAACACTCATTCGGTGTAAATTTTACATTACAAAATGTCGCCTGATCACTGGTGCATTTAGTTTGGTAACATTGTTAAAATGTTAATATTATTTCATCCAATGCATTGCTCATTTTTCAAACATTTAATAAATATGTAAACATTGGGTGTGTGTTAATTATGACCCCAAACAGTAGGGTATATCATAGAATTTACATTCATAGCGCCGTAAATCTTTAATATTTACCCAATAACTTAAAAACTATTTCATGGATTAGTTTCAAATTTTATATCCACATACATCCTAGTGCGAGGAAGATGTGGATTGATATGGGGGGAAGTTGGTTATATGTTTATGACCTTAATCTCTAAAAGTTTTGGGCTTTGATTTCTCGACTGTTGGATTTCAGACTGGCATGGTCAAGAAGGAACCAGGTTAAAATCCACCTCTGCCCAGCTTGTTGTCCCTTGTTCTTTGTGGGTTCTCTTGGGGTACTCCGACTTCCTCCCCCAGTCAAAAAACCTGCAATAAAGGGGAATTGGTGACCTTATATTGCCCGTAGGAGTGAATGGGAGTGTGAATTTGCTTGTCTCTATGGGTCGGCCCTGTGGTGAACCGGCCTCTCATCCAGGGTGTACCTCGCCTCTTGTCCAATGTCAGCTGGGATAGGCTCCAACCCCGCAAGACCCTGAACAGGATAAGCGGTATACCTTTGCTCATGGGAATGAAACCATAAGCCTTGTTCAAACTCTGAGTGTGGGGATTTTGCCTTTTCAAATTTGAATCGGCGCCATTCCTGACCAATCTGCATTTTTTGGTGTGTTTCCTTTGTTTCCTCCAAAACCTGATTGGTAGAAATAATAATCAGACTGCTCATGTGCCATCTTGTCAGTTCATACAAGGAGTTTAAATAATGATTTAACTCTTCTTTTTTCTGGTGAAAGTCCTTGATTGGTCTCTGGAGAGCCACGTTTTAAAAATGACAAAAAAAAAACATGTAATTTGAACTAAAGCTTTATATATATATATATATATATATATATATATATATAACAATATATATGAGTATTGCGTCTCAAAATAAGTCGGAACTATTCAAAAGTGGATTTCTGTGTTTTTATAATAGTGACACTGTTCTAGATATACTAAGATGAGTAGTATATCATCTCTAAATGAGTAGTGAAGTGTATTTTAGCTTGTTATGCTTAGTTATGTCTTAAAGTTTGCCGGAAATACTCATATTGAGCATTGGAGGTATTTTCAGGATTCTGTGATTTGATCTCACCACTGAAGATCCAGTACCACACATTATCCCTCTGGGAGGTTTTGTCCAAAGACAGCTCAAGCTGGTGGCTGATTAAAGAGTTCAGTGTCTACGTTGATCCAGAGTGCTGTGTCGGATCATTGGGCTTTAATAAGCGTGCGATTGCATGAGATGCTGAGCTGGAGCTACCTGTTTGGGAAGAACAGTAGCTCACATTGTTTTTGAGGGTGTGTTGATGGCTGTCAGTGCGATTAATCAGAGTTTCAGGCAAAGAGATCCAGAATAGTTTGCATGCTTTTAGACTAAGACTTGGCTCTGATGTGAGTATGAGGACGCTTTCAATGTGTGTTGTTTCAAATAAAAACAACACACCCACTCATTATAAATTAAATGTATTATTATTATTATTATTATTACAATTATGAAGATGGTAACTAGTCAACCTGTCTAAATGAAGAGATCAATCCAGGCCACCGTCGCACGCAGTCACACACTGTTTGTTTTTTATCTATATACAAAGTGTCCTCAGAATTATTTGCACCCTTTAAAACGAGTGAGTTAAATGAGAAGTCTTCATTGTCTATACCAGCGGCCCTCAATAGAAGGACCGCATCCGGCCCACCGGCCGCATATCTGCGGACCCTGAGCTAGATGTGTGACAGGTGTGTTTACATGGACGGCCTAATTCAGATTACTTTAAGAAAAGACGTCTTATCAGAAAGAAAATGCTGCATGTAAAGAACCTCTCTGAGGCGGTTTTAAACTTCATGAAGATTTCTTGTATGTATGTATGTACTGTGCAATGTGATAATATAGTAAATTTATTATAGTAAAATTATTCAGATCTTGCAACAGAGGCTGCCCAGAATTGCTGGAAGACCTACATATTCCCCATAGAAGTGGGGAGCAGACTATTTCTGTCTACAACCCCTTTGTTGAAGAAATGGGATTGACGGGTCGCTCCTTCAAACAGGCAGTCAAGTCCTTGTCAAATTGAGCAGAAATAAGCAGCGACACCACCTAGGCCCGAGAGACGACTGACTACTCTCCTACAATGTCAGCTCTCATCCTCTAATCGTTGATAAAGAAGCTTACCAACGATTATTATCGATGAGTTCTTGTATCTTCTTAAAGGACAGGGTGTCGTCGGTTTTCGTTGCTTCAGGGATTACCTCGTTGACCCCTCCAGTGTACTCTATAAAGACTGGCACGACTGGAACCCCTCGGAGCTGCACTCGTCCGCGCCTCTCTGACTGTATCTCTGACTTCCACCTGGGGGGGCTCTTTAGTGTTGAACTTGGAGTTGAGGGGTCAGGTGGTGTAATTAGCTCTCCACAGGGGGACAGATCTTCCTTTCTACTACTGTCACTTTAAGTGCCACTAGTAGGAGGTTGATTTCCTCCTCTGGGCATGCAAGTCTCCTGTTACGCTTCTGCCCAAGCAGCTAAATTGAAAGGGATTTGCTATGAAGGCTGTCTGCTTCTGTGATACTCTGCTCATTGGAAGGAGATGAACTTCTGTCTCACAGTGTTCTGAAGCTCTGTAAAGGGCGGTCTTTCCTCTTCTCTTGCCTTTCTGTACTTGTGCTTTAGAGACCATAGTTCTTTCCTGTGATGGGTGATCTTAATCTTGCGCCGGTTTGGCTTAACTGTGCTACTGGTTTACGGCTGTTTGATGCCGAATCTCTCAACACATCAACTGGAGTTCCTTAATCACTCCCCCCCTTGATGAGGCTTGAGGGGCAGCATCGACCTCTCCATCAAACTGGCACCACTCCACCTTGTGTTCATCAGGCAATAAGACCCGGTGCTATTCAAATGGTTTGCTAGGTGAAGCATTCGTATCTTGGAGCTTCAGGACACTGTGGGGTGACTCCAGGTCCTACTTGCCCTCTTTCTCATCAGGGATAGTGCTGGTCACTGCCTCTGTGTGCTGCACAACTTGCTCCGTCCTTGTGCCGCCCATCTTGGTCTAGTGGATCCTAATCGCTCTCAGGTTCTTACAGATGTTGCCGCATAAACAGGTGGCATTTGTTGTCGATAATCTATTGCTCATAATCTTTGCCTGGAAATCCGTCTGTGCTGGGTGCCTCCCTCTTTCTCGCCCAGGATCTCCTGGGGGTATCTTTCTGGCTGCTCCTGTCATGTAAAATTACTATAACTGCCTTATGATTGCTTGATGCCTGTCTTCATTTGACCTCATTGTTCTGCATGTCAGTGACACAAAAAAAACAAGTGATAATATAATCTTATCCAACAGTTGTCCTTCTGCTGAACTTACAGTTCTTGTGATGAACGGACAGTTGTCGCAATTTCGACCACAAGAACTCGTCTTACCCTGCTTGAGCCACCCCTAACTGATATCTGGACCTACATAGTGTGACCGAGGTGATACTAATTACAGTTCAGGGTGCTAACCTTCATTGTCCTCGCAATACTATTCATAGTTGTCATCCAGTTTTTCCTGGCCAGGCCAGACTTGACCTAGTCTAGAGAAAAAACATCTGTGGCTTTGACACACCATCTACATTATGTACCTTTCAAAAATCTAAAAATAACCAGTAGCCAGCCAAAAGAGGCTTAAAGTCGAATAATATGGTTTCTCCTTATGTCTCGGTGAGGTGTCTGGCTGCTACATTTTGTACTAGCTGTACTTCAATAGAGAACGTAGCATGAAGGAGTGGCTGCATCTTTTCAGCATGCCTCCTTCACTGACTGTAGCAACATTTAGCCAAAGTTTTATTGTTGAAGATTGTATGTAAAGGATATAATGAGAAAGAGGTTCTTAGTGAAGGTGGTCAGAAGTTTATTTCTCCTTGGGAGGCGATATCCCTCTGTTTGGCATAATTATTTGCATTTCAGTAGCACGTCTACATTTAACGATAACCTATGAAAAATCTTCTAATTTTTCAATACAGTAACAAGGACTCTAAGAGGTTTGCGTCCTCCAGCTGCATCCTCCTAGGATGTTGAATAGGAAACATTACGGTAAAATAAGAAAAAATATTAATTAATCTGAGGTTGTTCTTTTGAGCTTGTTTTTGTCTTATCAGCTCCCCTTAATGAGACATTATCCCCATATTGTCAACAGTTAGAGTAAAAAAGGATATATACAAGATAAATCTCAAGTCGATTCGTAAGTTCCAAATTATCAGAAAAACGGTTGAGAAAGTATTGGATCCCGGGGTCTCTCCGGGTATGAAATTGGGAAGTGATCCATGAAATAGTTTAGTTTTAGTTATTTCCTTAACACAGAGGATCTGCAGTGGCGGACATGGTTGTGGCGATTCCATAATATCTCTGACTTTTTGGGGGTGTGAATATGACAAAACCGCTCAATCCGTTCCATCTGATGTCTCAGAAAACTAGCTCACTTGCCAAAGGGTCCATCAGAACATCTTGTTCACGCAGTAAAATGTGTAAATGATTTGTAAACTATCAGATGGTGCTGGAGGGTTTCTGCCGGATCTTCAGCATCAATTCAACCCGTTCACAATGTCTTGTCACGCATATAGAGAAGAAACATGGATGGGACAATGAAGTGAAACACTCAAAGAAAATGTCTTTCTCCCAAAAACCCATTTTATTGATTTTTTTCTTTTTTATGCCACAAAGTAAAGATGAAAAGCAGAGTTGTAATCACCCAATAATCAGACAGAACAGAATTAGTTTTTCAAATTTTAGTTGTGAGAAGCAACTTCCTCCTAACTTCTCCACTAACTCTAATATGCGCACAAGCTTAAATCACAGATAGTTTTTATTAACCCTGAGGAACACCCGATCACTGTCATCAGTAAGAGAAAGGCCCTATAATATGATAGGAGGGAATAACATGATTTTAGCGTTTCCATCAAAACACTTCCTTTCACCACCCTTACAAAAAAGGTTATTCAAGTGTCATGTAGAATGTAATACCGCTCTACCCACTGACCTACAGACGCCTCTAAGTTCATCAAATGAACTTAGAGGCGTCTGTAGGTCAGTGGGTAGAGCGGTTGACTCCTAACTAGGATTTGCCGGTTGGTGGTTTGAGCCCCGCGGTCTACATGATGCGGGGTCCTTGAGCAAGACCCAGAACTCAAATATCCTCCCTCTGACTAAATGTGATGATTAAGGAATGACACAATAATATATTTTCAGTACAAATTTGACTCAGATGTAAACTAGTTGTGTACTCAAAGTTCTCTACTCTTACATTTAAAGTATAATTACAACTAATTGTAATCTTAAAGTAGCCAATTTAGTCCCAAGACGTATTATAATAGTAGGTTTCCTGCCGAGCTGATCCTTCCAGAAGACGTCGTCAGACAGACACAACCAGGTTGTGGATCAGAACCCAACACCGGTCAGGAATCATGGCAAAGGGTGGCAGCCTGTCAGTCTGTCCGAGTCAGTGCATCAACCTGAGAAGACAACCACACCAAACTGAAGTCATACTGAAACCACCATCTTTGACTTCTGACCTTCCTTCACTGTCAGCAAAACAACCCTCCCAACCCTCCCATGTTATCATTGTATCGTGCCGTCGCTATTAGAGAGCGTCACCTTCCTGCACACTGCTGACCCCCAACTGACTCTTGAGTGAGAAGAAACCCGAGGGACCAGGGTCCTCACTTAAAACGCTACAGATGCGCAAAAGAATGCATACGCAACTTTCAGCGCAATCGTGGGATTTATATAAAGTGAACTTGACCAGATAATGTGCCGTCCTTGACACAATCTCTGACCCCTAAGCACAAAAACGGGAGTAATGGGGACACTTCGATCTTTATGAAGGAAGGATGGAATGAGAAAAGTGTGTGAAATGAATACGAGTGTATTACATTATGTGAATTTAGGTTTTTGTCTTCTAAAAAATAACTCTTGTTTGGACTTAACATGTAATATTATAATATTTGTTGCGTACTATTATAATATTTTCTCACATTCATGTATTGTTATATATGTTTTTTAATCTATTGTTTCATAATTTCTCATTTGTTTTTCTTTCATCAGCGTTTTAGTAGTATTTCACATTCCTGTAAAATAGATTACAATTACTGAGTATTTCTTAATAATTGGTGCACAAATTTGATCAATTTCTTTTTTACGGAGCAGAGATGAGAAATGACCTTGCAGCTGCTCCGATGACGTCACCACTCAGCAGCAGATAATGTCTTACCTAGTGAGTCCAGGTCATTGAGATCAAGGCTGGCTCTTGGTTGATGTAGTTCTCCTTGGTAGATCTGCGCCTCCGAGCGCCAGAGCGACAATCCTGTAAGTTAAAGACAGAGGATGAAGTCCATGCTTCAGACTAATCCATTAATACTACACCGATGCTGCTGATAGCAAACGTTTCCTCTCCTGTGTTACTGTCCCTCAGTTCTGCTGCAGACATATTTAACACTAGGACAATGAGACACGCCTCCTATCAAACCTCCATACTTTAAATGTTAATGAAAGTAAGTTATGTAGGTCATCAGAAAAAGATGCCCTTTCAAAAATACATTAAAAAACTTATTTGGTCAGATTTCTTTAAATATGATGATATATTGACATAAAGGAGATTTAAAAAAATTAGCTGGGAAATGTCATTTTGAACTGATCTATCTCAGGATAAACCAGTTAAGCTCAAATATTTTCATTCTTTTACGTCAAAAGGAAGTTTCAGTAGCATGTAACATATTGTAAATTGTGTAAAATTTCTCTATTGTACATTTTAGACCATCATGTACCAGAAATGATGATTAGTGTGTGATAGTAAAGCATTTTAAGATAAAACATGTCTTTACACTGGCTGGAAGTATTCATTCAACAATTCTTCTGCTCTGAGATTAACCACTAGGCAGGCTGTGTATCTGTTCTAACAGGTATGTTATATCATCAACTGGTCCCATGAATTTCAAGAGTGTGTGTGTTTGTGTGTGTTTCTGTAGCGTACCGGGGCACAGCCACCTCCGTGAACACACAATTGGACGTTGCAGAACAGGGAGATGTCACCAGCGTTTCCAGTGAACTGCAACATTTCGAAGGAGAACTTGTTTGATAGTCCTTCTCCAAAATGGTAAGTTTTCACCGTCTCATCAGCAGGACAGCTGATCACAAACAGAAAAACGAACATGACGTCAGGTCAGGCTTTGTTTCCACGGAATCAACTTGCCTTACGCTATCGTCCCTGACATTGAGGCTATATTCAGAAAACCCCTCATTCCCTGTGTTGTACAAGCAATCCCCCTGACTGAACACCTCAAATACAATGTGAGGCTATGTCCGAAAAACATTTTTGTGAGAAATGTCCCCCTAGTTAAATATGAAATATACAAGATGGATCTAATCGAGACGATCCATTAGCACCAAATTGGGACAAAATCTGAGAAACTTCTTTTCTGAGAACTTTTGGAAATAAAGCTCCCTGTATTGTTGGAAATGTGAAACCAACCTCTCCCAAAATCAATCCAGATCTTCCTCACATTAGGGTCCATGCGGGTATTAATTTTGAAAATGATCAATGAAATTGTTCTTGAGTTATTTAATTAACATGAAAGATCTACGGACATAACAGCGGCGGCAATAACGATTCCAAAACATCCCGACTACTGAGGGATATAATAATAATAATGATGATATATTTAAACCAAAACTCTGTGTGCATCTCACCCAGCATTTATCAGGTAGTATATCCGACCCCCATCGAGATTATCCTCATCGGTTACCCAGCAGGAGTCAGCCACGACAGACATGACATCCTCGTTCAGTCCTTCAGTGCGTATGTTCACCCAGATAGTTTGGCCCAGTTCAGTGTAACTGGATTCTGTCAAAGGCTCAGTGAGGTCACCGTCGAGGAAGGCATCCATGTATGTATTGTATGTAACTTCTCCAGTTGTGAATTGCTGCACTACAGAGCTGTAAAACACAAACACAAACCATCAGTGGTCTCGTACCGAGCTCCAGAACTCAAAGTGATTCCAATTAATAGCCAGCACTCACTTGTCCAAGAGTCTTAGTCTTGTCTTAAGGATGCCTGGCTGAGGAAAGGAGCAGGAGATATCGATGGTGACGTGGTCACGGCGAACAATTTCTGGCATTCCCACCAAGTCAGTAATCATGTTCGTCAACAACACATGAGAATGTGTGTTCTGCGGGGGTAGAAAGAGTCAGACGTTGTTAGGACACACATTCCTCATGACATCATATCTCAGGCTTCTTCTTCTCTTGTCCTGTGTGATTGTCAATCATGTTCACCTCGCTCCAGCTGTGTCTCATTTTCTTGTTACACCAGTGAACATAGTATGTTCTCACCTTTTCTTCTCTGCCAGTTCATCGATAATGTTGGTCTTCCATGTCACACGTTTCAGCCTTTTCCATAGTATTTTTCATTTGTTAAATCTGTTTTTGACTTTTTTCCTGTTCCAGTGCCTTTGTCATTTATTGATTACTACTTGTACGTTTATCACTGGACTGCTCTGCTAGTTTGTACATATTCTACTTTGGATCATGGACTTTGGATTTTGAGTTTTCATTAAATTGCTTAACTGTATGTACTCTTCTCAGTCTTGTTGTCTGCACGTTGGTCCGAGCTCTGCTCATGCCAAAGCTTTTAACATTCATGTTGAGGTCCCTTTGCTAACTTGTAATGATAATACCCAGAAGGACAGCAAAGAGACTTTCATAATACAAGCTAGCCCCCACACCATCAGCAAAGGTAACAGTCCCACCGGCCCCCCTCTGCCTCCAGTCTCATATCAAGGATATTCTATCCTGTTTGGACATTTGGACATACAGCAATCAGGATTTATTTAAGTTTGATTGATTATTTTACCTGGTCAGACACAATCAACAGCGACATTTTTTACAGTTCTGATTGAACCCTTGCAGCTTACACTTCTGGACATTGTTAGTTTTGACACGCCTATTCAGTGTCACGTGGTGGACAGAAACCAGTGAGCCTGTGGAGTGGCAGACTGGGGTGGTGATCACACTATTAAAAAGGGGGGACAGGAGGGTGTGTTCCAATTATATCCTTACAGGAAATGTGTAGTCCAGGGTCCTGGAAAGTAGTCTCCCAACGATAGTCGATGTTCATTTTTAGGAGGAACAATGTAGTTTCTGTCCTGGTCGTGGAACGGTGGCCCAGCTTTTCTTTCCGGCTTGCTTGCAGGCTCATGAGAATTGCACTTCCAGTCTACATGTGTTTTGTGGACTTGGAGAAGGCCATTAACTGTGCTCCTTGGGGTGTCCTGTGGATAGTACTACGGGAGTATGGGGTACCAGGGCCATTACTTCAAGCCATCTGGTCTCTATATAACAGAAGTGAGAATCGTGTCTGTATTCTTGGCGAAAAGTCCACCAAGGTTGTCCCTTGTCTCTGATTCTGGTATTGCCATTCGTGGACAGGATCCCAAGGCACAGTCACGGTGAGGAGAGTATCTGGCTTTGGAGGCCAGAAGCGCTGCTGTTTGCAGATGATGTGGTTTTGTTGACTTCGTCAGTCTGTGACTGCCAGCACCCCTTCGGTGATTTGCAGCTGGTTGTGAAGCCACGGTTATGGGAATCAGCACTTCCAAATCTGAGGTCATTGTTCTCTGCTGGGAAGCGGTTGGCTGTCCCTTTCAGGTAGGGGGAAAGTTGTTGCCTCCAGCGAGGTACGTTAAGTATCTTGGTGTCTTGTTCTGGAGTGATGGGAAAATGGACCGGGAGATGGACGGACGGTTCGGTGCAGCATCAGTTGTACTGATGGGGTTGAATTAGTCGGTTGTGGTGAAGAAAGAGCTGAGCTATAAGGCAAAGCTCTCAATTAACGGGTCCATTTACGTTTCAAATCTCACCTGTGGTTGTGAGCTCTGGGTAGAGACAGAAAGGAGGAGGTCGAGGATACAAGCCGATGAAATGAACTTCCTCAGTAAGGAGGTTGGGCTCAGCTTTAGAGATAGGGTATGGAGCTCAGACATCCGGAGAGAGCCTAAAGTAGAGTCGCTGCTCCTCGGCATCGAAGGGAGCCAGTTCAGGTTTTTCGGGCATCTCATTAGGATGCATGCAGGTCTCCTCCATCAGGGGGTTTATTAGGCACGTCCAATTGGGAGCAGACCCCGAGGTTGACCCAAAACTTGCTGGAGCGACTTTCATCTGGCCTGGGAATGTGTTGGGATCACTCAAGAAAATAGTAAATAATAATAAATATATTTGGTCTAGCACTTTTCAAAGAAATATCTTCACAAGGTGCTTCAATAAATAAAGTACAAACCATAAAAAAATTCAACTAACAAAAACAAGGAATGAGCTGGAGGATGTTGCTGTGGAGAGGAATCTATGGCAATCCCTTCTTAGTCTGCTGTCACCCTGATCTGATCCCAGCTGAGAAGAAGAAAATGGATGAATGGATGGATTTTTGGTTTTACTTATCAGTTTGGCTGTATTCAGGCATATGCCATAGCTTTTGCCAGAGATGGGGGTACTTTTGTCCTTGCCACCTTTGATCCTGTAAAATGTTGATAATTCACTGTGATATTTTGACAAGCACCGCTATCAGCTTTACTTTTAATGGACATCAATCTAATTTATTATTACTTGGAACGCCCTGGTCAGTGATTACAGTGAATTGCAGACAAATATCTGCACTGTCATTCCTCCAGTTATAAAGTGCTGAGAAATGACAAACATTCCTTTGGAGAGGAAATAGTAATACTTGTATAATGGGCTGCATACACTTTAAGAAGGGAGGCTAATCAGTGTTCTGCAACTCTCTCCAGCTGAGCCATGACAAACGAAGTCTTAGTTGTTTACTAGCTGAAGGAAGTTTCACAACATTACTAGAAACAATGGAGACCAACACTGAAGCTGAACCATAGAAAATCCTAAACTAGAGACGAGCAGGAGAGGCTCAGCAGACTGCTGGAAGAGAATTGGCTGTCTGTTGAAAGAAGAGCAATGAAGGAGAGAACCCACCTCAACTTCTGTTCCACAGGTGTTATCAGTGTTCACGTGGAAGGTCCACGTGTGACTCATCGTATCACCTACACCTTTACAATTCGGGTCGATGAGGTGAAGCTCGCTGGGATCGAAGCCTTTCTCCTCCACGAGACATCCGATCAGGGTAAAAGAAGCACCATCAGCAGCACATTCCATGTCATCACCTGAAGATCCAGCAGCACAGAGGAAGAACATGAATCCCTGTAACATGGACCAGTCAACGAGGAGAGAAGCCTCACATTTACAGCATACGACAAGTCGAATCATTCATCCGTCTTCGGAATCTGTCACTCAGAAATTGGAAACAAATATCAGTTTTTATGGTTCAGACATCAGACAGAATCAAACTCAAAGCTATAAGCAGAGCTGAGTGAATGAAGTCTAGTTTGTGCCACTGATAACAAATTTTCAACAATCAGTCAGAGCACTAGAGGCTTTCCTCTGCTCCACAGCAGCTCACCTGAGGGAAAAAGCAATCGCTGAAAGTACCTAACCTCTAAGAATCAGGACTTCAACGTTGTTATTGTTTTGCAACTGTCATACCATAAGTTCCATCTCTTCTGTACATTTGGCCAAAATGTCCCCGACAGAAGCAGCCCTTTTCATTATTTTCCGTAATCCCACAGTACTCATGATCAAGGCAGATCCTGTCGCCACAGAAACCCTTATATTCGGCTGAGAGAGGGAGAGAGACACAAGATTAGAATAATCAACAGTATAAATGCGCTAAAAGGACTGAACTCTTTAAGGAAACATCTTCAGGGCTGGTGTTCAACTCCAACAGTGTTTGGAGTAATGTAATGCTTATCACTATCACTTATACACTTTAAGTCATGGCTGTATCTGGAGAGGGGGTACAGAAGAAGATAAAAAAATTGATTTAAAGTCTGAGGTTAAAAAATATCTTGCAAAATCAGATTCTGACCGATGGTGGGGGACAGGCTTCGCTACAATTATCAGAGTTGGACCATCGCATCGGGTCAACTACAGGAGAGATCATGTTATCAGGTGTACCATCAACACACAATATGCACACAGACTGGGACACTGTGTTGTTGATTCCATCTCATAGGCCATCGCTTGTCTCAGAATCACATGGTAATCTTTGCAAGGACCAGTTTGTGAAAGCTAATGGCTGAGTATTTTGTGAAAGTGTTTTCTGCAACATGTCCACCTCTCTTCAATGAGAGAGAACAACTGTTACTGCTACTTCATCCAAGCATCATTCAGCCAATATTATTGTATTGTTCCACCTATTTTTTCAGTATGCTCTCTGTCAAAAACCCGACCAAACTCACAAAAGTGACAATCACTGCTGCAAAAATAACGGGTCTTTCCTCACCCAACCTCACTGAACTCAATCGCAGAGCCATTACACGCATCGCAAATTCAATAGAAGAGGTATCCACACACCCACTCAGTGAACGTCTAGCCTCTCTGCCCTCAGGGCGCAGGTACAGGGCTCTGAGGTGCAGGAGGGCCCGCTTTGGAAGAGGCCTGATTCCCTCAACCATTACACATCTCGACAACCGATCCACTGAGAGTCACTAGAACTGTTCAAGCCCCAACAGATATGGTTTGGGAATCAGTTTCATGTTCCACATATTGATTTGATATACTGTAGGTTTTACGACGCATGCCGTTCCTGATGCAAACCCTCCCCATTTCTCTTGTCCGGTCCCTGAACGTGGGACGCTACCAGAAGGACACTGGATGGCGACCCCTTTGTGGCACAGCGAAGCCAATTATTTTTCAAACATAGCATCACTCAAATGTTTGTTAGAGTGCTCTTGATTGGACTCTGTTCTTACCAAGTCCCATATATGAAACTATTTAGGACTGCAAGAATTTTTGTAAAAACTGCCTATGTGGGGTTTAAGAAGAAAGCTATTCTTAAGGACAGTTGATCAATGAGGCCCTTTGTACATCTATTTGCCATTTGATCCTGATATTGTGTTTGTTTTGTCTGCTCTACTGAAGTGAAGTCAAACAGTCTTACGACAGCCGGTGGGCGTCATCCAGTCCACTAAGATGTCGTGTTGGCCACAGGTGTGGGCGTAGACATATGGAAACTGACAGCGGTAACCATCCCTTCCAGAGTGGTGGCAGAGAAAGTTTGTGCAGGCCTCTATGAAGGGGGCTGGGTCGATTTCCTCATTACAGATGGAGAAGGGTTCTGTTGTCAGGATATTACAGCTGTGGAGAGACAGTGGCAGATAGACGGATGCAGTCCAGTGTTTTTCACACAGTTTTCTATTTACACATGTGAGCTCATCTCCCAAATCCTGAATGAAAAGGTGGAGTTTATCTTCCATGCATCCTCACGTCACATAATCAAACATGCCATCAGAGCTACCACTGGTCAAACTGGTGCCTGCTTTTATCTATTCATTACGTTACTTTGTTTTGCTGTTCCGTATTTCTGCTCAGTGATTGTCAGTGTTGTCAGTCTCCAATGATGCACATTGTCAAATAAGCGTTTTCTCTCTCTCTCTCTCTCTCTCTCGCTCTCGCTCTCTCTTTTTCTCTTCTCTTTCGGATCAGACAAGCGGAACCTTTGCACATTGACACCCCGGTTTATATATTGCCGCCCCCGTACACCAAGGTGCACTATAGTGAGGGGTGGGCTTGCATGCCATTGACCACAGAGGTGAAGAGGTTTCATCTGCTCACTATTCAGTCACGGCACTACAGTCGATCATAGGCATCATGGGTTCAGGGAGCATTTCCTCGCAGCTGGGGGTGAAACACAACACTGGGTCAGAACTGTTCACCTGCTCTGACATGCTGAACACAAAGACAGATTGAGTGTTATGGACTCATGAAAAGTGTCACAGGCAAACGTGAAAACAAAACCTACTTGAATATATTAGAAGCTTTAGTGGCAAATGATGGAAGTCTTACCCATCAAGAACAGTTTTCGTGGATTCGAGAGATTCGCCTGCACACAAGCCTCCCATGGTGTCTTTTATTTCAACAGGTCCTGGATGGGTTTATGAAAGAATGTGGTAAGCATCAACAGTCAGACTGGATGAACATCAGTTCATTGAGAGAAAAGTTGCTCCTTATGTCTCTAATGGTCAGTGGTAGGATACTAGTGTCCATACCTTTGAAGGTGAACTGTGCGGAGATGCCATTAAAACAAAAGTAAACGCTAAAGTCGTTGTTCGTCCACTCGCCAGTGATTCTATATTCATCCTTAGTAAGTACAAGTCCCTGAAGTTCCAGCTGGCCGTCTGTGAAGGTCAACATTTCATCATCCATCTGTGTCACAGCAGAGAGAGAACGATTGGAAAACATTGATTCAATCAGCACAACCAGAGTAAAGCAGAATGGAGAAAACCATTGAGAGTTGACACAGCAGGATGAGACCAGAATCATGTCTTCATTTGATTGAGGCTGGGGGTAGCTTACCATAACATCCCCACTTTGAGTCATTTTGAGAAGACTTCCGGAAGATTCGTCAAAGATTTTCAAAGTTTCAAAAACACTGGGCCTTGTGTAATAATGGTCCTGGAAGATCGCCAACGCTTTAAAATTTTGAACTTCCATCAAAGTATATTTACACCGGTCCATCACTTTGATGACATCATGCATTTCAACATTAAAGGGGAGGACGGCGTTGGCGGTGACGGTGCACTGATTGTCATGATCACACCTGAAAATGTGGAGAGGGAAAGGAACAAGAATCAACGTCATCAGAAGTAACATCACCATGAGGTGCAGCTGAGGGCCGTCCCCACCATGGGGCCCTCAGACAAACAGGACAAAGTAGTCTGCTCCTGGTTATGATGTCATGATTTACTAAATATGTAATAAATAAGTGCATAAGACATAACATAGATGATCTGTCTTTCTAAATCTCTTTTCTGTAATGTAGAAAAAGGCTCAAAGTTTTTCTTGTATGTTCTGCCATCACCTCTGATTCACCAAAATATTGAAAAATATGACATTTACAATGGACTTTTTCCAGCAATCCAACAATAGATGAAGGTATATTTCTTTTTATGTCTTCTAGATGACCTTTCTGCTCTATAACGAGCCCAAAGATTTACCCTCAAAAACACTCAGTAGAAACACCATCTAATGTTATTTTGCTTCACGGAGAATTGATCTTCTTTAGTTTCATGTGACCGTGTTCAAATCCACCCAGAAAAAGTAATAATTATATCATCCAATAAAGAAACACAATAATAGATTCCCTAGAGAAATGAATACAGATGTATGACATATGATATGATATGATCAAACACATTCTGGTGTCTTATCTAAATGAGACATTTGTCAACAGAAATTCCGTGATTTTGTCATTTTTGCAACCAACATCCGTCTATAGTGTCAAATAAAGGTTTTCATGAACACAGATCTCAACCCCCTTTGCTTTCTTTGAATGGCTGCTGTAATTTGTTCCATGACTTCTCCTCCAGCCAACCATCAGTTTGTCCCAAAACCAAAATGATTTTCACGTACTCATTTAACCTGTTCTGAGTTCTTTCATTTCTAATTGCCTTTCCATTGGTGTTTGAGTGACTGTGGGAATGGTTTCTGCTCTGACCGCTACATCTAAACATCTGCACTCTATTAACATAAAGCACACATATTTACATGCCCCCTCCTTGACACCGCTGTTTTCCTGGACAGCCAACTGCTATGGTCTCTGCATTCTCAGAACAAACTTTTTTCTCGCAGGTGTCCAAGTTTAGTTCAGACAAGTCGGCACCACGTTCATGCACAGCACCTGTGAGGTGAAGGAGGGTTGACATCAGATTCAAATATCAAAGCTCATTTTGTCAACATGAAATTAAAAAAACATCAAAGTAAAAAAGGAAAGTGACCCGTTTTTAAAGCCACAAATTCTTGGAGAATGTAACTTTTGCCAACCTGAGTCATCTCTGCAGCCACTGAGGTCAGTGTACACAGATGGAACTGTTGTCGGGCCAAATGTAAATTCTGGGCGAGGCTCACCATTGACATAAAGCTGAAATTGCTAAATAGAAAAAAACAACTTTATTGTCAAGAGCAGGGACATTGAATTTGATTAGATTCGCCATCATTTGAAAACAGTCTGCTGTCAGTCACACGGGAAACTAAACCCGTCCTGATTAGAGTGCAGAGGAAAAGCTTTGTCTGATCTGTGGTCAGGTCTGTCTCAGTCTGGACTGAAAGGAACAACATCACCACGGACCGATTCTTCACTCCCTCAGTTGTCTTCTATCCAGTGGGACCAGAATGACTGGGTCAGTTTGGGAGGGTGAGGGGTAAACAGCGTGTGCTGGTGTTTTCTCGATTGCACCACTCTGTTCCTGCAAATAACACAGTGAGCTCTTGGTCGCCCTTAAACACATGTTTTTGGGGTGATGTCACTGTATCCGTTGGTGTCAAGGAATAAAGTTTGGAGCTGTACTTTGATATAAGAGGTTTCCTTCACTGGGAGTTAATTTGATAATTTTGCTCAGTGTAGATTTTAGCTAAATATTTTGTTTTCTAAAACTTTTGGCACAACATTTAGATTAAGATTCAACATTTACTTTTCCATTTCCTTTTAAAATTTACAACTAACATTTAGATTTAGCATTTAGACGTAATATTTATATTTAATATTTAAACATTTTATTGAAAATATATTTCCAAGGAAGGTAAATCTTACTAAGTTCATGAATATTTCTGTAAATGTGAATAAATTGTCCTGCTTTTTTAATGTTTTTGTTGTTTGGGGCTAAATGTGGGAATAAAGTTTCTGTTGAAGTCGGCATGTGCTACTTTATAAAGCATAGTTTTAATAAAGGAAAAAAGCCCTGTAATGAATATTCCTTTATGCAGTGAATCAGTTTCAGATGCTTATACACATCACATGGTGTTTGTTCCTTACCACTGGGAGGAAGCTTGATTCCGTCAACAAAACAGTTTCTGTTCCAAAGCTTGCATATTTAACAGAAACCTAAAAAGAGCCAACATATAGAAAAAAATCAAGAGTCCACTTTCTGATGGGATGAAACATTTGTGTTTTGTCGCATTCATTGTGTCGGACAGTGATCAATACTCACTACGCCCAGTGTAACGGTCACCTCACAAACCAGAGCGGCTGTGACGGCTGGCACTGCGTCATGGTACATTTTTTCCACCTCAGAGAAATCCGGTGCATCTGCGGTTTTAATCAACACTTCAGGAATACCACTAGCAGTAAACTCCCCAAGAACACATTCCTTCTGAGTTGGCACCGAATCAGTTAAGCTGAACAGGCCGTCAAAACATATGCCGATCTTTCCACCGTCAGCGGCGAACTGTTAAAATCAGAGAGAAACAGAGTAAAACATCAGCTGTTATGTAAATCCTCTGTCCAGTAGAATAGAAAGAGATGCAGAGGTTTCAGTTAAAGAATCAAAAGCATCTTCATTATTACATCATCATCGTTAAATCACCATCCTCATTACTATCATTACATCATCATCATTACTATCATTATAATCATCCCCTTCATCAACATCATGGGTATCATCATCTTCATTACATCATCATCGTTACATCACCATCATCATTACTATCATTACATCATCATCATCATTACTATCATTATAATCATCCCCTTCATCAACATCATGGGTATCATCATCTTCATTACATCATCATCGTTACATCACCATCATCATTACTATCATTACATCATCATCATCATTACTATCATTATAATCATCACCAACATCAACATCATCATCGGTATCATCATCATCATCATTACTATCATTATCATCCCCTTCACCAACATCATCATCGGTATCATCATCGTCACATCACCATCATCATCGTCACCATCATCATCATTATTGTCATTAAAACCACCATTATAATCAGAATCATCATTTGTGATGGAGGGGTCAAAGGTTGACCATAATGACAGATGGAAACACAGATGTGGTAAAGGTCCTACTTACATAGACTTGAGTGAACATCTTCCCAAAATAATTGATGGGACAGGCTGTCAGGTCCATAAACTGAGCGAGATGAGCATCTGAGGAACATGGAGACACATGAGGGTCACTACTGGAGTCTCTCAGCTCATTGGGAAACAGGGAAGGTGGAGCATTGAAATATGACTTTGTGGAGGGGATGTGTGTACGTACGTGGCAACAGCACGAGGACAGACAGGAAGAGCAGGAGGCGGAGCATGTTGGAAGAGGTCAATCAACCACAGAGAGAGCTGGAAGATACACAGAAACAGATTTACTCAGATTCCAAATAGCAAGTGCTAAATTGTGTGTTCATTCTAGCAGACGGAACCGGCTTTTCAGTTGCCCAAACTGTATCTGTGCACAACGCGTTGGCGATTAGCACCTTCATCTCAAACAAATGAAATACGGACACAGTCAGAAGCAGTTTAATTCATAATGGCCACAGGTTGTAGAACACACCACTTGTTCAGAGAAGTACTACGATGGCCCGCGGCGGCAGTCACACTGCAACTTAAGAAAACGCATACGATAGATAAAGCACGAGCAAATAAAGAAAACATCTTCATCAGGTTGACACGCAAACAACCACAACAAGAGCTTCAGCTGAGGAGAGCAGAAGGGACAGGTGTAGGTTAGCTTACCCACTGGCGTCTTGGTGGAGGATGAGGAGGATGAAGGTCCCTGATGATTCTTCTTTTCCTCTGTGGTGGATGATGCTCTCTCTCTCTCTCCCTCTCTTTTTATGCTGCTGTTCACAGAAGAAGGTGGATGTGGGGGCGGAGTCAACTGGGGTGTCACCTGTCTTGGATCCTCCTTTTTTTCTTTGGCACCTTCTAACCTATTTAAAATAACGGAGAGCAGGGAGTGGAGCTTTCTCCTCCTTTGAAGTACAGGTTACTGAAGTTGGTCGTTTTAATCCATTTTATTGCATTTTAATATTCCACAACCCCCTGATTTTACCAGTTCTGTTATATCTGAGTTCAGTCATTTTTTTTAATCATCTATCGCTAGTTTGGACAAAGTTATCATGATGGTTAATTTTCATCATCACATTGATGATGATTTTATGAGCATCATCGATTCTTCTGGCCCCACACTCTTAAAGGGCCCCCCCCCTGGACCGGGTGTTTTATTTTGTTTGTGTTTTAACATGGACTTAAGGTGCGGTATTCGTTTAAAGATCTCTCGGCTTTTAAATCATATCACTGCCTGTAGTTTTATCCTCTCATGCACTCACAGATGTTTTAGTCCAAACTATAACCCTTTTTTTTAATAATAAAACTTTTTAATAAATGATCAATTATCCCATTCAGTATGGGAATCAACGGGTCCCCTGGTCCATCTCCTGGTCCATCTCCTGGTCCATGTCCTGGTCCATCTCCTGGTCCATGTCCTGGTCCATCTCCTAGTCCATCTCCTGGTCCATGTCCTGGTCCATCTCCTGGTCCATCTCCTGGTCCATCTCCTGGTCCATCTCCTGGTCCATCTCCTGGTCCCTGATGTGACTGATGGTCTCCTGGTCCATCAGTCACATCATAAATAACTCCATTATTTGGATTTATTTCCATGATCTAAGACACAAGTAACTTTGTTACTCCAGCACCGCCTCTTCCTCCCTTCCTGTCAGATGAGGATTGCAACGATTTTATGTCTCTTTTTGTGGATATGATGTAAACTGTCCGGGAGAACATTGTCCCTTCTGCCACCTTCCTTCCTATATCTTCAGTTCCACCTTCTACTCTGGACTCCTTTTCTCCGATCTCCTTACAAGATCTCGTGGGCTGGTGAGGGGGATGAAATCATCCTCAGATCCGGGCGACATCATTCCCACATCTTCTCTAGACTGTATGGGTCACGTCTCCTTCAGTGATGGGTTGGATGCAGAATTGAATTTCACGAGATTGTATGTACGTACTGTGAAAAATAATGGCTAATGGCTATTGTCAAGGGCGTGGCAGAGGAGTGGACCTGTCCCCACACATTTGTCCACGTCCCCTTGGTCCCCACTTTTCTAAAATTCAAGAATAATTTTATGACAATTCAAAATGTTAAAATAGATATATATATATAACCTGAAAGAAAGATGGGAGCTTAATCTCCACAATTGTCAGGCCTCAATTTGTCAACCGTTGTCCGATTCAGTCCAAACTTGGTGCCTGTGACTCAGCCTGAGGAGATCTGTTTTGTAAACATTGTTATTTACTCATTAGGGGAGATTTTTATGAAAAACATGTTTTTTCAGATATAACTTCAACCATTGGTTCTATTTAGTCCAAATCTGGTGCACATGAATCGATTCAAGGAGATTTATATCTTAAGTATCGTACATTACTCGGGGAGTTCTTATTTTACTCACTAGCGGGAGCTGTTATTAAAAAAAGAGACTGTTTTCCGGACATAACTCAAAATAGATTTAATGGATCATTTTCAAAACGTATACCTAAATGGACCTTAGTATGAGGATGATCTGGTTTGCTTTTGAGAAAGATCGGTTGTATATTTCTGACACTAGCAGGAAGTTTTTGGGCCATAAATTTTTCAAGCATTTGTCTGATTTTGTCCAAATTGGCTGCATATTAATCGACTAAAGGAGATTCATCTCCTATATGTTAATAAAGAACATAAATTCCTAATCATTGGTCTGATTTAGTGTAAATTCAGTGATCAATGTTGTTTATAAATTATATTTTACTCTAATAGTTTACATTTCCCTCTTTAAGGTGAGATTTTTTACGAATAACATTGAAAAACATCAACCAAGAAGAACTACTTCTTCCTGTGAACTACTATGTTCTGATTCTTAAGCATTCAATACTGAGTTATTTGAAGTGTGTTGAATCAATAAATCACCCAATAAAATTCCCCTTATTTCTGAAAAATCTGTCCCCCTCACTTTCGCAATCTTGGCTACACCGTTGATCTGGAGTGTTGTATCAGATCATTGTACCTGCTTCAGTACGTGACTGCCTGAGATGCTGGGCTGGATCTACCTGTTCTTCTTGACACGAAGATGCCATTGTAATTAATGAGTGTAATTGATCCAATTATTTTGGACCCAGTAGGGCGTAGAGTTTGAAGGAAACCGAGCCAGAATAGTGTGGCACAGTAAGACTTGGTCTTGGGGTGAGTGTGAGAACGATGAAACGTGAGTCACGATGGATGCAGAAATACAAGAAAAACAACACCAACATACATAATCCAAATGGTCCCGGGTCAGAATTGTCCCATTGAATCTGAGAGATAAACTTGTAAGAAATATTGAATGGCGGGGAATAGGTGAGAACGTTTGGAGGGTGAGGAGAGGTTTTAAAGACCACAGGTCGACTCACCTGCATGCAGTGGATATGGATACGTCCGGGTTAATGGAACTTAATCACCCTTTAATAAGGAGTGGATATGGCTATGTGCTGGTTAGAGACAAGGAATCACCTTCGCGCATGATGGTCTAATTTAATTAAACACCCTCTTACATCCAGATGATATGGATTGTTGTCAGAGTGAGTGACGTCATTGTTAAAGTCAATTAAATCATTGTCAGAGTGAGTGACATCATGGTATTTTTTCATAAATACAAGAAGGACTCAAATAGACATTGAGTATTTTACTTAAAAACCAACTGCTCGTCCTTGCTGGCAACGTCCCGGCCAACTTCAGAAAAGAAGCAGCCATGGCCCTCTCTCTAAAGGCAAAGACCAGTGAATCCCAACTACTCCATAAAATTGTCACTGGGACTCCACCACACATACCCCTTACGTCACGGCGAACCTCTGCGATGTACACCCACAAACTGCTCTGCACAAAACGAGCCAACGTGTCAAAGGCCAACTCGTCAAGAAGAGATGGAGAGACCAGTGGAAACCAGCAGAACCATCAAGGCTACACCACTACATCGATTACCCCATTAACGCCCCTCACCAGGACCTGCCCTGAAAGCAGCGGACAACTTTAAATGGCTTGAAGACCGGCGTTGGACGAGTAGTGATGAAGAGGTGGGGTCTCACGGATAGTTCCTCCTGTGAGTGTGTGGACCCAATACAGACAGTTAAGCTCATGATCACCAGTTGCCCCAAACACGGCCGACAGAATGGTGAACAAAGTCTGATTGACCTGGAAAATGACAGGTTGGCTGGGCTGGCCTCAACGGAGCTGCAGGTATAAAGACATACAACAGAAGAAGACCTCGGGGTTTGCACTCTCTGAGAGCTTTTTCTAGTTTGATGTAAGAAAAGTTTCTTTCAGGTAAAGCACCTACGTCAAAAAAGTGACTTACAGATATTTGGTTGGATGATTTAAATCGATCAGAGTTTGAATTCCAGA
Organism: Lophius americanus; assembly: GCA_037951165.1. Taxonomy (NCBI): domain Eukaryota; kingdom Metazoa; phylum Chordata; class Actinopteri; order Lophiiformes; family Lophiidae; genus Lophius; species Lophius americanus. Next base: position 963,271 of record JBBDHG010000067.1, read on the forward strand.
CAACATTAGTTGCGAGTTCGAATTTGGCTTTAATTTAAGCCCAACTCACAAAGTATCATGTCATGTGAACGATTTACAAACAAAAGCATCAGGGTGTATGCACTCACTTTAAAATGCATCCCAGGGATAAAGGTTACAGATAGATAAATGTGAATATGATAATAGAACGTTTCTATTTTGTAAAGTAAAGACCGCAACACATGATGTTGGAAGAATGTATGTCAATATTATAAACAATTCTCTTGTCACTTTAATAATAATGATGGAAATAATAAACTTATTTGTATAGCCCATCTCAAAACAAAGTTACAAAGTGCTCTACAGGATACGGACTTAAAAGTATGAAAGTAAATAATCCTAAATATTAAAAATCAAATGACACCATCTGGCAGTGACTCTGTGTTTTAATGAATAAAAGGCGTTCCTCAAAATATTTTGTAATAAATGTTTTGGAGGACGTTACTGATTTTTTACTCACACGGAGTTCCAGAGCTCAGGGGTCCTGACCCAAAAAGACCGGTCAACTTTAGTCTTGAGGCGGGACTCAGGAAAATCCGAACTCTGTGTGAAGATCTGAGACTGAACCTAGATTTGTACAAGCTGGAGACGTGAGAATTCACTTCGGGTTCACCCTGCATACAAAGAATGACAGAAGTCCAGACGAGTTGAAATGAAGGCATTGAGGACCTTCTCCAGAAAAGAGCCAGAGAGGAAGGATCTTAGGACCTCCAGGTTGATGTCTAACATCTCCAGTCTCTTTAAACTTCTTCATTATTCATCTAACTGTTCAAACTGACCTTTGAACTGCTGAGAGATGTTCTTGTCTCCATTGGCAGATTTGTGCAGCTCTACAACTTTTCTTTGCTCCTCATTGCTGTGTTCTCTGGTCTTCATCATGATGAAGAACCTCAGAGAGAATCAGGCCTGTGTCACCTCATATTTATACCCCAGTCAAACAGGAAGTACCTGTTCACCACTTCAGTGTTCCTGCTCACACAGGAGAAGATAGAAATATAAAATATGCTTCAGTGACCTTTAACCTCAGGATTTACCAGAGGGGACAATAATTGTGACACAGGTTTGAGTGAAAAGTGTTATTTCCCCTGTCTTCCTCTTGGGGGTGACAGACTAATAGTGTGAGTCTTTCTGCAGGTAACTGAACGAGTAATCTGGAACATCTACGGCACCCTGGAGGTCCTGATTATTGAAACCGTTTAAAACATCCTCACACACACACATTCTCCACTCACACACACTTCACATCACCGACACTACTGACTGCTCACGTCCGTATTGTAAATACTTAGATTAGTAGTGTTGTTTTGCACTAATTTGGTTGAATTGATGAATAGAATAAGTTTGTTTATAGTTAAACATGGTGTCTCCCCTCTTTTCTTGTGGTCATCTGAGCCAGGTCATAACATAAGAATATACATTTTTTTAAATGAAGTTTTTCTTATGTAAAAGGTTTTGTGAATAATTTGAATTAAATATCATGGATATAGACAATACTGTCTTTGAATCTCATTTGACTTTAATAACTGTACCGCGTCATGTGACCCACATGTCGCTCTGCAAACATCTAGATCCTGGTATAAAAATATAGTAAAGATGTGGCTGTGAAAAGAAATCGCTGCATCGTGTGACTGATGTCCCAAAACCTTCAACAGGGCTTCTTCAAGATTTAAGATTCAGCACCGTCTCCATTATCCAGACCAATAGGACACAGCATGTACTAATACTAGTATGCAGGCAGCAAGTGCACATCTTACTATGCTTGTTAAAAGTTGGTACCATATCAGTGAGTACATAACAGTACAAACAAAAAAAGACATTTATAGATATATTTATTTATTTAAAATAAAATAAAACTGTGTGCACTGTGCTGACTTTTCAACACAGCGACGATCCACTTGATGCAAGTTTAACTTAGGCCGTCTAAACTGAGGCCTCAGGTCTTCCAGGCTGCACCGTTGGTCCCTCGCGTTGAAACATACTGTCAAATCGTGGCGTGACCTCACAGCGAATGAGGAGAGTATCATCTTTAACAAAGGCCCTCTGACTCAGATGATGCAGGTGCAGAAAGGTGACGTAGCCAAACCCTTTGGGGTTGCGGTGTATAGTGGGCTTCTGGAATGCTTGCAGGTCTGGCTTAGTCTCCATCACCTCGACGTGGTGCTGACCCTCAGGGCCCTGGTCTAGGATGGCCAGTCGGATGGTGCCCTGGAATGGCCAAGTCAGCTGTGCGTCGTACGCTCCTTGCATGGTGTGGACAAAGAGGGAGATGTAGTTGGCGCAGCGCGGTGCGTTGGGGGTCTGTAGATGTAAGCGTAGACACAGCTTATAGCCTGGACGACCTGTGTAGAAGCCGGGACTGTGCTCAACAACTGGCACGCCTGCTTCTTGGTTCCGCTGGTGGACAGAGAAACCTTTGAGGGGCCAGATAAAGATGCCGTGACACTGCTGGTGCTCCAGCTCCTTCACTTTCTCTTCCAGCGTTGATACGGTTTGCCTGAGCTCTGCGAGCTGGCCGGCCTGTGACAGACATGAGACGATGGTCTTAAATGACAAAAGCACCTGGAGGAACACGAGTCACTCCGAATTAAATAAGGAGTGAGTCTGTTTTACGTCGGAAGTACCTGGGACTAATCACTGTAACCTAATCACATGTACTAAATTTAGACTAAATAAGAACAACAGTAAGGAAGTTATATTTGTAAAACAGTGTCTTTCCCTCAAAAGCTCCCCCTAGTGAGTAAAATGTGAACTATGAGAGTTAAATACAATAAACGCAAAATAGATCCTCCCGATGGACACTACTCTGGAAGTGGAAGCTAGGTCAAGATTGTGAGCAGCAGTTTCAAATCTCACTGGAATGAACCTGGTCTTATAAAGGTGATATAAAAGCATTTTGCAAGATTTGACTTCCTCCCAAAAAGACAACAAGGGAAACGCAAGAGCTTGTTTTTTGAAAGCGAACAGCTGTCCCGCTTTAATGACTAACTGGACAAAACTGTTTAAGTCTATGTTAAAGTACCGGGTTGTACTGGATCTCCACATGATATTTCCACACAGTCTAATTCATATCGGGCATATGTAGCCAGACATGATGTAGAACAACCAAAAGACATCCTCTTTACCTGTGTTTCTTTGAGGATTATGACCTCACGCAGCAGGTGATCCTGCTTTACCAGTCGTCTGTCCATCTCCCTGAGCCTCTGCAGATTCTCGTCAGGCTGACACGTGGCACAGTTACTACCGCCGCCACTCACGGGTGCTCTGGCTCCCCCGCAGCACGATACAGATGCTGCAGCTCCGGGGTCCTCAGCGGAAACAGAAGACCCTACCGACCACAGGGATTTGGGCGTGGTGCAGTTGAGGCTGATGCTGCGCAGGAACTCGGCCATGTAGCGCATGTGCATCTGAGTGAACTCCTGCATGTGCTGAGCCAGGTTGTGGCGCAGCATCTGCAGAGGAGAACCAGTTTTGGGTGTGACATGCGGGCTGCGACACGGATGAGTGACATATCGTTGCTTAAAAAGTGCTTTTTGTGACAAGAGGAAATTTGATTTGACCTACCCTTTCTTTACAGCCAAATATACTAAAGTTACAGGCGATGGGTGCTTTTGGGCAATCTGTGTCACAGTGAGATTCCATCTGAAACAAAAACATCATCAGCTTGGCTTCACTTCACAAAAATACCTTCCCGCCTCATAGAATAACTCGACCTATGCCATCATCCACAGCAGCAGGGGCTTACCCCCGAAAGGTCCCCAACCCCTGCGTTGTACCGGACTGAACTCCTCAAACGAAGTAAAGAGGTTACGTCCGAAGTACAGCTTTCAGTGAGAAATCCTTGTGTGTAAAATATGATATACAAGATAGAACTCCTTGATTCACTTCATATGAACCAAATTTGGACTAAATTGGACAGATGGTTGAGAAATGATGTCCCAAAACCTTTTGGAGATAAAGTTCCCCCTTGTGTCACAACTATACAATGGACCTTTCCCAAAATCAACCCAATTGAAAATGATCCATGAAATATTTTTGGAGACAAAACTTTTAAACTCGGCTCAACCTCAACTTTATTCGGTTGTGCAGCAAGACATCAAAGAAGGGACAGACATCAGACGATGTGGTGAATTAGACTTAACGGGCAGTGGTCTTAAGCAAGAGCCAGAAGGGAGCATCTGAAACTCAGAGTGCGGGGGTTGGCTGTAAACGCGCAGAGTGGACCGGGCCTTCTTTTACACCGGGACTGTGAGGTTCCTCTGCTGGGCTGTGGTGATCAAACTGCTTCCCTTCACTAGTTTGGGGAGAGCGGTTCTGGCCTTCAGATTGATGTCACCACACCAGCAGATGAAGGAGAAGCTTAGCACAGACTCAACGTGAGGTTTATAAAAATAAAATCGTATTGATCTTGGTCAATATGACACATACAGCCTGTCTCTGGATGATGGTCCTCGGAGGAGTCGGGGGTTCTCTCCTAAATCAAAAGACCAAATCCTTTTTGTAGATTTGTCGCACTCGCGCCCGAAATCCTGTACCGGCGAACCCTGTTCTGTTTCACAGCCATGGAGGATGCTGCCAATAACGGAGTCATCTGCATATTTCTACGTCAGTCAGTGCAGAGGATCTAGAGCAGAGGTGAGAGGACACACCCTCGCAGAGACCCGGTGGATGAGGCCATCTCCTCACACAAGCATCCACTCACCTTAACCCTCTGAGTTCAGTCAGTTAGAAAATCCATGGATCCAACCTACTGTGTTAAAATCAAGGTTCAAGTTTCCTCTACTAAAATATGAGGTTGAGTCGTGTTAAAAGCAGATGAAAAAAAATCATGCATTTTGCTGCCTTCCAGGGATTTGAATAAAACGTTTAAACAGGGCAGCTGCAGCATCCCCCATGTCTGGTTTGGCTCTGTAAGCCAACTGGAGCAGGAGCCAGTTCTTCCTCACATTCCGGTCTATGGGGATATAAAATTTGAAAGTGATCAAATGAAATAACATTGAAGGTATTGCGATAACGCGAAGGATCTTTCGCACACGATTTCATATATCCCTGACTTTTTGGGACTATGAAAATACTGTTTTACATTTTTCACAGCAGAAACTGTTAGGGGGCCACCGTCATTTTCAGCTGATTGTGTTTGGAATGGTTCCCCGTTGTTCAAGCAAAAGAGAAGTTCTTGTTGGAATATGTTATATTACACAAGCAGTGCTCCTCAGGACCGTTATGGTCTCACTCACCTGGTCTCTGATGAGATTCATCTCACAGTACTGGCACGTCACGCTGGCAAAGGGGCACTGCTGCTCATGGAGCTGAAGGTAAAACCGGACAACAGACCATCCTCATTCATACACAATGCAGCTGGGAGATATTTTTTTAAGAACTACCCTCAAGAAGGAACTTTAAAAAAATTAGTAACATGAAATGCAAAAAGATTCTTCAATCTCCACACCCATTATCTTTAATTCAAAACCAAACCCTTTCATTCAAGTCACAAAATTTAAAAAAACATTACATTCTGAACATAAAACATTTTCGGCTGAAAAATATCTCCAGTCCAGTTTTATATTTGTATCTTCACCTGTGTGAGCAGGAACTCTGAGGTGGTGAACAGGTACTTCCTGTTTGACTGGGGTATAAATATGAGGTGACACAGGCCTGATTCTCTCTGAGGGTCTTCACCATGATGAAGACCAGAGAACACAGCAATGAGGAGCAAAGAAAAGTTGTAGAGCTGCACAAATCTGACAATGGAGACAAGAATATCTCTCAGCAGTTCAAAATGTCAGTTTGAACAGTTAGATCAATAATGAAGGAGTTTAAAGAGACTGGAGATGTTAGACATCAACCTGGAAGAGGACGTGTCTGCAAACTGACCCCACACACTTTGAGGAGGATGGTTGAACTGATAAAGACTCTCTAAGGATCACAGCCAGAGAGGTCAGAGGTCGGCTGAATTTTGGGGTCAGAAAGGCTCCCTAACCACCATCAGATGGCGCCAACACCAACACCAGCTGTTTGGTAGGGTAGCTTTCACTAGATAAAGGTTAGAGGTCAGATGAGACCAAAGTAGAGCTTTATGGAAACAAACATCTAAGATGGGTGTGGCCTAGCAGGAAAGAAAGCCATAGAGAAAAGCCCCTCATACCCACTGTGAAGTCTGGTGGTGGATCTCTGATGCTGTGGGGCTGTTTTTCTTCCAAAGGTTCTGGACATCTTGTTAAAGACATGGTTCCATGGACTCCATCAAACACCAGCAGATAATGGATGAAGACCTAAAAGCCTGTCAGGAACCTTAAAGTGGGTCGTGGTTGGACCTTCCAGCAGGACAATGATCTGAAGATCACCTCAAAATCAACCCAAGAATGGTTCAGAGGTCACAGAATAAAGGTTCTGCCAAGACCATCCCAGTCACCTGACCCAAACCCACCAGAACATCTGTGGGATGTGCTGCAGAGGAGAGTCCACCAGTGTGGACCTCAGAACCTGAAGGAGGTGGAGAGGTTCTGTATGGAGGAATGGTCTCAGATCTTCTCCACGTGTCCTCAGACCTCCTCACAGACTACAGGAGGAGACTCAGACTTTTAATGTGGCAAAAGGGGGCGGAGCTAAATATTAAATGCAGGGTGACAATAATTGTTGCTCACATGATTTAGAGAAAAATATTTTGTTTCATGTTAAGAATGTCATATTTGTCTCAATTGTCTAACTTAAATTAGAAGATAGAGTTTTATGAATAATTTTGAATTAAAGATTGTGAGTACAGACAATGAAGAACTTTTATTTTGCATTTCATTTTACTCAGTTGTTTTAAAGGTTGCCCATAATTCTGGGAGTCGCAGTGGAACAGAGTTAACGTTACCTCCCTCTCTTCATAAACAAAGCTTTCCACACAATCCGGGCACGAATCGATTCTCCTCTGGCACTCGACGGTCTTGTGCTCCTCTAGGTGTCTCTTTCTCACAGACTGCTGACATTGTGGGCAAGGCACAGTAGCAAACTGACATTGTTCCAAATGATTCTGGAAGGGAAATCACACATTGAAACAATGCAGTCATCTTGATTCAGTGGCAGGAGAGCAGTGCTTCACATTAACAGAAATGTTATTCTTTGAGCAGAGAATGACGTCATTCCTGATCTGACACTGAGGGCGTCATGTTAGAAAAGAAGAGAAAAACCCATGGAGGAGTAAGAGCTCCATCTAACTGACATTCTCTTCCAGTGCACAGTGGTGAGTTCCTTCACGGGTTTCTTTTGGTCATCAGCCCTCAAACATGTTCAGATTTAACCCTTAAAACCAATTACTTCCTTTGATTGATCACCTTGAGTTCATTCTGGACCCGTCTGAGGGAAGAGACGGCCTACAGACGAGATGACAGAGCTGCCAGTGTCCTACTTGCTTTCCTTAATAGTTTTACCGAAACAGTTCCATTTTTGTGAAACTACAGTTTTTCTCAGAATCATTTAAGTTGAATCTGAAGCGACTGAACTTAACGTTTTATGACGTCTCCCTCTCATGCCCGAGGCCTCCTCAGCTCTTAGTTTTTATTTAAGCTATGACGCAATCCAAACATGTACAAAGGTAGTCAGGATAATGTCTTCTCTCGGGTTACGGGTATTACTCCTAACTGTCAGAAGTTGACGGTCAGTGACAAGAATGGATCCATCTATAAGGTAAACTGTTCAAAAAAACAAATCATCAGAGTTTAATGTACAGCGATCTGCCCGGTTAGGAAGCACAAGTGGTTGTGAATCAGCTTCAGCTGCTTTAGCACAACTGAAGGCGCCACCAGGTGGACAAGAGACGCAACAGCAGGACAAACCCCAAAAGGTTCTGGCTCTGCAGGTGGTGGCCACAATCTCCTCATCCTCCCTGACGGACTTTTCTCTAGTTTTGTGTTCTGCTAGTGTCTTTGTGTCTTTTTGGTACCTGTAGCCCATTCAGGTGGACCAGGTAGTCCAGCTCCTCAAGGATGGAACATCCTTTAGTGGTGTTGCAAGAAGGTTTACTGCGTCTCCCAGAACAGTCCATTACAGAAGTGAGCTGGACTAGACCGTAGAAGGGCATTAACCCAGTAGCAGGGCCGGTATCTGCTCATCAGTGTGAGGAGGAAGAGGAGGAGCTCTAGTGAGACACTTCTTTCTGATTCATTTGTCAGACCCAGACTCCGTGAGGGTGGCGTGAGGGCCAAACGGTACCCTCGGACGGACGGACAGCGACACAAACACTTTCAGGTGGTTATTTTTTCCTCACCGCCGTCATGCCGCTCTCGTACATATCCTGGACGTAACGTACTTCCTGTCCCTCCAGACCTCTTCATGCAATCCCACAATTCCTCCCTCGCCACTCTGTCCTACACTTCCTCTAAATCCACGAAGACACATAGCAGCTCCTTCTGACTTTCTCTTTACTTCTCCATCAGTTTGCTTAAAGCAAACATCTCATTCCTGGCATGAAACCATCCTGCTGCATCTTTTCTTAACCCAGCTTCAACTATTCTACTTTACACTACTACCCGCTCTTCATCATGTGGCAGCATAATGAAACTTCCTGCCTTCGTATCTGCTGCAGCTCTGCACATCACCCTTGTTCTCGAAATCTGGCACAAGTATGCTTTTTCAGCATTTGAAGTCTCACCTCTAAATGTCTAAGCTCCATTTTCTCAGCACAGCCTGAGTTTGGACAGCGAACGGTTAGGGACAGAATCTCCCGTTTGGCAAAGTTATCAGGAAACACCTGGTCTTCTGAAAGCTTTTCATTGTCCACGGGGCACTTCTGTCCTGTATCCCTGTTTAGCAAGAGGAAGAACAGCAATCGATTAGGCTGAGCATTAAAATCTGGTCCTGCAAGGTGATTCATAATTGAGCAAGATGGGGAGCTCGGATGAAAATAAAACATTATTTAGACACATCCTGTACTTAGTTACTAAGTTAATGTTCAAAACTACTCAGTGGTAAAGACATGGCTGTGTTAATAATCAAAGCTCTTCAAGAATGTGCCCTGAAATGCAAAACAGTATACCGAATGGACTTTTCGATGCAGTTCTTGCAGAAACGGTGACCGCAGGGTGTTTGGATGGCATTCCTCAAAGCCATGAGGCAGATAGGACACTCAAATTTACTCTCCAGCGGCGGGTCAAACTCCACGTCATAGCCCTGCACGGGCGTTGCAGCTTGAAAACTAGTAGAGTTGCTGCTGATGGAGGTGCCAGGGTTCTCTGTAGGGCTTAGAAGGTATTCCCGTTCCTTTTCTAGCATCGCCAGTGCACAACTGGACACCTCTCCTTCCACTACCCCTTCGTAGCTGTCCTCCTCCAAACTCCCCTTATTGCCGTCATAGAAGGCCATCTGTGGAGAGAAGGACAATTGTGGGCAATCAGGTGGTAAAAGCGTGAAAAAGTAATCTCTCGCAAAAGCTCGGCAAACACTTGACGGTTTCCCATCCTGCAGGGATGATGACATTAAACCCTTTGGTACTGAGGCATAACTTTGTGGTAAGGCTACATTTAAGGTCAAGTAAATACAGTAACCCCCAGATTTATTTTGAAGTAACATGAGATATAAACGGTATACCCTTGATCTTTAAATCAAATGAATTTCCAAAAATCTTACCCAATTAACAAAATTCAAAGAAAATTACATTCTAACATGAAACGCATGTTTTCCCTTCAAATATTCATGCCACAACTATTGACACCCCTAGGATATCTTGTGATTAAAAGGAAACTGAAGCATATTTCCAGCCCTACTTCAGTCCATGCCCCGACAGGTCAGAGCTGTTTTGGCTGCCAGTTGATGACTGAGGCAGGTGGTTAGGTGTTCAGTGTAGACTGGCACTTATTACAATTTTAACATCAAAATCCAACAATCCTGCAAGGTTCTCTACCTTTCCTTGCCTCTGTGTTATTTATGCATAAACGGGGAAATATACGGGGATATTTCTTGGTCGATACAAAGCCTCTCCACCAAGTTTGGTGGAAATTCTGTCCATCAGTTTGTGCGTGATGTGAGTAATAAGCATATGAACAAACGTAATGTTGTTTGATGAGTCATGAAAAAATAACCAAGGCGATACAAGCTGGGACAAAAAAGAAATATGTGGATTTGGGACTTGTTACTAATTTCTCTTATGATCAACTGGTTGTTTCATCTTTACAATATATTTTTTTAGCATCGGCTTTGTCCAAGCTGTAGGAACAGTGTTATTGGCACCCTTTAACAAAAATCAGTAAAATGAGAAGCAAAAAATGTCTTAATGCTCTATTACCATGTCCTTCAAATACAATTATTCACAAAAATCTAACCATTTATTCAAGTGACAAAAATAATGATAATAAGAATGTTCTCTAAAGCATGTATGCAATTATTGGCACCCCTATAAAAGTTGTAGAGCTGCACAAATCTGGTAATGGATTCAAGAAAATCTCAAAATGTCAGTTACAACAATTAAATCCATAATTAGGAAGTTTAAAGAGACTGGACATGTTAAAAAGATCTGTCTTCAAACTGACCCCACACATTTTTAGGAGGAGGGTTCGACTGGCTAAAGTCTCCAAGGATTTCATCTAGAGAGGTCAGAGGTCAGTTGAAGCCTCAAAATCAAGCCAAGAATGGTTTAGAGGTCACAAAAAAAATGTTTTGGCCTTGACCTTCTCAGTCACCTGACCTAAACCCCACAGAACATCTGTGGGATGTGCTGGTATGGTCTCCGACCTTCTCCATGTGTTCTCAAATCCAATCACACACTACAGAAGGAGAATCAGGACTGGTATTGTGGTAAAAGGAAGGCTGCACAAAATATGAAATGAAGAGTGCAAATAAATCATGGGTATAAGAAATGAAGACATCTCTACAACTCATTTTACTATTTTTTAAGGGTGTCTAATGCTGAAATCCTGTCTTGTATTATCCATTTGTTGATCCACAACATATAATCGTTTGGAAACAATAATTTCTGTGTCTCTCTGATGGAGATTTTATAGTCCAGGATGCGGAACGTACTAACTTTGACGACTGACTGTGCCAAAAAGCGGGTAAAATAAAGATACCGTTGCTAAACAACAACAACAACAACAGAACCCATAATGTATCAAAATCAACAAGAGCAGCAATGCAATAGTGATCACGTCAGTTAAAATAGACATAATTCGCGTGTTGTACCCACCTTCTTAGAAGAGTTAGCTCCAGCAGAATTTCCTGATTTTTTTTCAGACTCCACATACCGTGACGTCGTGACGTCACGGACAGAGATACGCGTCAGTTGGCCGCGCTCGCCACCTCGCGGTCGGCGGCCAATCACAGCGGCCACAGGGAGACTGTCAATTCAGAGAGAAAAATGGCGGACCAGGGGAAAGTCTGTCCGGAGTCTTTGCCCTGTCGTGCCAACTATTCCCGAAAATCTTCATTTAATGAGAAATTCTTCATTATTCTTTGCATACTTATGGTGGACTCTGGTGGAGCTACGACCCACTGGGTTGTCACGGAAGATGGGAAAATTCAACAACAAGTAAGGCAGTGACCGATAGTAAAGCTTACATTAGGTGGCAAATGCTCGAAGCTAACTGTTAGCATTACCAGTAACATTCTGCTATTTGGACTCATAGTGTTATTTCACCAGTTGATGTACACTCAGGAATTTCTTTGCAATGTTTAGTATGATTAAATTCAGTGGGAGTATAGTAGAAACATCGTTTTTATTTGGTGAACCGACTAACGGATGGTAGCTAACGCCATGGTTATTGGTTCGTTACCTGAGGCTTAGAATGTCGGAATGACAAACGTATATCACACCAATGACAATGAAATAAATTGAACCAGTCTGTTTATCTGCTAAAGATGAGGTTAACATCAGTAAGTGCCAAATTTTACATAGTTGTTTCCTTCCCTTGGAGAGAAAACCCCACCGCGTATGTTTTAACAAAAATAACTGATTGCTCAATAGTGTTGTGTACTGTCACCTTCTGAGAATCGGTTTGGCTCCTGCTGGCATGGAAACAAACAACAACTCATGGATATTATCATTTGTTGTCAGTCTTAACGCCACTGTTTCGATTCCAGGTCCACTCACCTCTGAATCTGAAGCATCCACATGACGTTGTGATCTTCATGAGGCAAGATGCTCGAGTTAACTACCTCAAGACGCTGGAGGTATGTGGCTCTCACTTTATGTGGGTCATGAGCTCTTACTTTGAGCTGTGTTCTGGTTTTCATCCTGGTCATTTTAGTCTATCATACTAACAACAGTGTGTCAAGATTAATCTCAAAAATAAAGAATGTGTGTCATTCAGTATAAATAGTATATATTGCTGAAAATTACCTACACTGTTCAGACATAACATTATAACTACCGACAGATCTCTACTACAATAGCTCGGTTTATGTTGGACACTTTTATGTATTCTGATAGAAATCACTCCGAATGGAGTAGTGACTCAATAGGATCTGGTGCCCTGACACATTCAACTGGAACAGCTGTGTGACATGTGCAAAAGCGATATATTTATATGAGATGTTATATCAAAAGATGGGCGCCTATTCTGTGATCAGTGCGGTTTTTCCCGTTCTTTTGATGCTTTAAATGATGAAACAGCTTGATTATAATGCAGGTTTACTCCCACTAGAGGCACGAGGGAGGGAGGAGGTAATTGCAACAAAACCTTATCAGTACCTCACGCTGGTATTACTTTGATTAACGTCACATCGTTATGACAATACCCAACATAATGTTTGCTAGAGAGGCAATCTTGTGTGGTAAACTTATTAGAATTGTTATGATAACATCAACATCATCCAAAGCAACGTTGAAAGTAGAAACAATTACTTTATTCATTGAATAAAAAGGGAAATTTGTTGGTCTGATCCACTTCGTCTCTTGTTGAATTTCTCCTTATAATTGGCGTCTTCAAAGTTTTTTTTAATGGATTTGAATTTATTTACAGCGTTGTTCAGTCTTGGCTCCTCAGTGTTTTTTCTTGGTGTTTATTTTATTCTTCATTTCCCATTTAAAGCTGCAGTTCTTCTTTAAATTGTTAGTCCGTCAGGCTTATTCTACTCCCTTTCAACGGAATGAAATTTCAACTGAAATTTGTGTTCTAATTTGGGATAGATGTTAACTTGGAGCATTTTCATTCTTTTTAAGCTTGTATTGCGATTTTATTTGGATTAAAGTGGTTCATATAACCCAACTATTTTGTGCTTTGTTTGTTTTGATTTTCATCCTTGCCATTCAGTTCAATTTTTACTAACAATAGTGTCTTAACACCTGTTCTGCTCCACGGTCTCTCCTGAATTACATAAAATACATTAATAATACAAAATAAACTGAATAGCTTCCCAACTATCAGGTGTAGTTGCATAATCTTGGTGACAATAAGACTAATAAATTGTTTTTTTTCGGGCCTTTACAAAGGCCTTTACAACATTATGCAGTATTGCAGTAAAGGGTGAAACAAAACAATGAATTTGCTCAGTAACTGTATAAATACATAACTAAATACTGCATCAAATGTGATAGAAATTCTACAATGTTCATGTTATTCCACACAGTTTTTTGGAGGACCCGAAGGATTCTCCATTTGGCACAGTTTGATAGACAATAGAGCCAAAATTATTTGTGGCCAAATAATGTTTTGACTGCTGTTTTATGAGCATTATGAGAATGTCCTTCAGCCACATCAGATGTGTGAGGTTCTGAGCGACTTTTACAAGAGTAATTTTGTGATGGTAAGTAGGTAGTACCAATTACTTAAAAGCCAATGCTACATCTGATGGAAAGGTACCAGAACACACAATATATATCACTTTCCTCTTTATTGGCTGCGTAGCAGCAAGTTGGTCAGAGTGCTGTCCGCTGTGGAAAGTTACTTAAAGTGGCTCATCAAAATATCAGAACTGGACCATAACACAATGGAGGCTGAATCACTTTCTCTCCCACATCATATTGAAAGCAAGGAGTGTTGCTTACCTTGAGAGGAGATAGTACAGGTTTTACTTATGAAAGCAAGCAGGTGGAAGTAGTGTGATGCTTTGGGTAATGTACTGCTTGCAAACCTTGGGTCCTGTCATTCATGTGAATGTTACTTGGACGTATAGCAGTTACCTGAACATTGTTGGAGACTAAGTACCTGAAAAACTTACTTAACTACAAGTTTTGGTTACTAACACTGATCAATCCTCACATTATAACTACTGACAGATCAGAATATCATCAATTATCTTCCTACAATGATGTCTGTCGTTGCATGGAAAGTCAGGCGCAAGTTAACATTTTTTCCTCGAGTTTGAGGCCGGAAAGATTGGCGAGCGTACGGATCTGAACCAGTTTTACAAGGGCTTATCTGCTGCAGCTAGATGAATGGGTCAGAATATTTCCGAAACTGCCTTGTTAGTTGCCCCCGGTCTGCAGTGGTTTGTACCTACTAAAATAGTCAAAACCACAGCCGGCGAAATTGTACAGGGTCAGGCCCAAGACTCAATGATGCTCCTGGGAACCAAAGGCAAGTTGCTGTAGCACATATTGCAGAAACAGTTCTTGCTGGTTCTTATAGAAAGGCCTCAGACCCCACAGTTCACCACATGGCTGTTTTGGTTGCAAATAGGGGATCTACACAATAGTAGGTAAAACTGTTTAATGTTGTGGTTGAGTGGTATAGTCTTTCAGGTAAGCCGTTTTGTGTGCTTATTAGTTCTCACTTGTTTATTATTTGTTATTGTTGTGCAGAAGCAGCTTGTGGCACAAAAGATTCATATTGAGGAGAATGAGGACAGAGATACAGGGCTGGAGCAGAGACACTATAAAGAAGATCCAGACTGTGTGATGGCCAAGGTACCCCTTGGAGACCTGGACCTGTATGATGGCACTTATATCTCCTTAGAGAGCAAAGACATCAGGTAAGTCCACGTTAAAACACATAATTGCCAGTGTTCTTCAGGTAAATGTAGGACTACACCCAGGATGGGCTTTGGGCCCCTTCTTATTTGCTATGGTGATGCATAGGCTGACAGATAAAGTTCAGGCAGGAGTGGCTATGGACTGTGATGTTGGCGGTTGACATTGTTATCTGTAGCGGGAGAACCTGGAGAGGTGGAATATGCGCTGGAGAGAAGAGGAATGAAGGGTAGTTGCATCAAGACAGAATACATTTGTGTGAATGAAAGGGAGGCATGAGGAACGGTGAGGTCAACTGTTCAGTTTCATTGAGTGTGGAAAAGGGGTGAAGAAGCAGAGGATAGGGTAACATGGAAACAGATGATCTGCTGTGGAGAACCCTAAAGGGAAGTAGAATAATAATAAGAAGATTCCCAGGGTTTTTAAGTATGTATTAATATGAAATGGTCTGTGATCTTCTGTGATTGTGTTTCCCTCACTCCACAGCCCTGAAGACTATGTCGATTCCCCCTCAGCTATGCCCCCGGATTTAGAAAAGCCTGACTGTGCGAAAGTATTTGAATTACCTTATAGTATCTATGCTTTCCAGCATCTCAGGGTAAGTAGAAGCCATACTTTTATATATATATATATATATATATATATATATATATATATATATATATATATATATATATATATAGGTTATCCAAATGGAACAAGATGAGAATAACTCTTAATGGGCACCTTTAGCATTGCCCTTATCAATCTGTAAACTTGTTATAAGGTGGAAGAAGCTCCCGACTCAAACCTCTGTTTTAAAGAGGAAGGGTACGGTCATGTTAAGGCATCCCCGCTCAAAATGTTTAATTCAAAACCACTCGGCCAAGAACATTATAGTTTAAATAAGACTGCAACAATTTTAATTTATCAGATCTTTTATAGAAATGAATACTGTTGGATGAAGGTGACCTGCTATTTTTTACATCACTGCTCGGTTTACAGTTTCACTGGACAGTAAGTTGAAATAATGTAAGAACAGGCTCGTATAGAAGAGCTGCATGCTTCCACAGGGAGAATCATCAGAAGTTCCTACTATGCAGCTTGATCACGGTGGGACCGTTGCGCCTTAAATGCGTGTAGTATTCCATTATAAATGCACTATGTGTGCGCAAACAAAACAGACCGCCATGTAACCTTTGGGTGTTTCAGCAGCCACAACAAACTAAGAGTTTTCTACAGCTCGTGTTACTCGATTGACCTAATGTACATTGTTTTCTAATCGTAGGAGCTACAGAGCTCTTAGAAAGAAAAAAAAAACCTGGATCAGTCAACTGAATTTCATGCATTCATCAATTTCTTGTTTGATCTGCGAGGTTAAGAGTAATTGCAGACACGTGTCAGACGTTTGTCTCATGCTTGTCTAGCTTTAAAACAGGGTGAGATCATTTGTGCGCTCTTATCTACGTACACAATAAACATGCAGCTTTTGTGTTTGTTTGATCTGATGCCAGTATCCAAGTATCGTACTTTTCCCTTCTGCCTCATTCAGGGTGTGCAGGAGAGGTCAAACTTGACCTCCCCACTACTTTCTAAGGAAGATCCCATTTTTAGTTCATTGTCCCATAAGCTGGGTCACAACATTGATGAGGTGGGCCATCGCATCCATCAAGGGTTACTGAGGGTAAGGTTTACCTGTACAACCGCCTCACAAACAAACAAAGAAGCCCGTTTGCAGTTGTTTTCATTTAATAAAAAAAAAATAAAAAAAGTTTTCAAGTGCCAGTGTTCATCTTATGTTTACAGAACTCCTCATCCTGGGTGCTGTATAACATGGCGTCGTTCTACTGGCGCATGAGGAACGAGCCTCAGAAAGCCATAGACTGTGTGGTGCGTGCTCTGCACTTTTCTCCAAGGTACTGTCAGACAGGTCGGAAGGCCACTGCAACAGAATTTGTTTATCGTGAGACTACTCACGGCGGTTCCCATTTTCACTCTCTCCCTGTGTCTGCATTGTACTTCTAGGCAGCTGAAGGATGTAGCTCTGGTCAACATGGCCAACATCCTGCACCGCGCCCATTTCTCAGCAGATGCCGCTATTCTTGCCCACGCTGCCCTTGACCTGACTTCGGATCTGTTCACCAGCCACTACACTCTTGGAAACATTTACGCGGTAACGCAAAGAGAGCCTTCCACAATAGTAGCAGTAGTAGAGAGTTGTATATTTAAACCGCACACGCACAGTGTGGTTATCCGTTTAAATGAACGCCTTCGTAGCTGGTTAATATTATTATTTCATTTTATTAATTAGGGATTGAACATTATTAGGTTTTTTCATTGGAGATAAAATATAACTAAGAAACAAACACATATTCATTTGCAGTAAAAGTTATTGTCAAACTTTTAAAGTATTTGAGAAAACTGAATTTAGAGGAACATATTGCTTAATGTAGTTCAGTTTACTTCTGCTTATTGCTAATGTTTTACTATTTGCACAGTTAAATTTGGTTGAGTACAATAGTCGTCACTGCATGATCCCTCGTGTTGACGCGATAATTCAATAAACCTTTCATGAATCATTTTCAAATGTTTCAAATACCTTAGTGAGGAGGAGACTGGATCGAATTTGGGAGACGTTGGTTGTATATTTCTACCACCAGGGGGAGCTTCATCTTCAAAGTCTTTCTGTCTGCAATTTTTCAACTATTACTCTGATGTAGTCCAAATTTTTTGCATATAAATGGACTGTAGGAAATCTATCTTGTTCATATCTTATTTTACTCTGATATCTATCAGTGGAGAGCTTTTATTTCTAAAAACATTGTTTTTCAGACATAACTTCACATTTAATTTGAGGAGTTCAGTTATGGGGTGTGGTGCTGGCAGGTAACAGGTATTAGCATTCATGTTGTAAAAACAAGCAGTCAAATCTTAAAATGTCAGGCAGCCAGTGAAGAGCAGCAATGATTGGTGGCAGATGGTCTTTTCTCTTAAGTCTGGAGCGCTTTGAGTCAGCAGTCTTTGGCTTTTGCATTCTCTAATACCACAACAGATTATTGATTGGTCATGATGTTTGTCTGGAACAAACCACTGCTTGATCTCTGCTATATCAATAGTCTGTTGCTTCTTTAATTGCTCTCTGACCAGATGCTCGGGGAATACAACCACTCGGTGCTTTGTTACGAGCAGGCACTGCTGGCCCAGCCAGGCTTCGAGCTGGCGCTGAGGAGGAAACATGCTGTACTCTGTCAGCAGAAGCTGGAGCAGCGCCTGGAAGCCCAGCACAGGTAAACAAGCACTCACACATACAGTCTAGGTGTTCCATAAATAAATCCAAAATAAATCCATCAAATACTTTTTTGTCTTTTGTATGTTGTTTACTCTACTTACTTGACTTTGAAGATCCCTGCAGAGGACCCTGAATGAGTTGAAGGAGTACCAGAAACAGCACGACCACTACCTTCACCAGCAGGAGGCGCTGGACAAATACAAGCTGCTGCAGGAAGAGCAGATCCTCCACAACATTATCCACGAGACCCAGATGGCCAAGGAAGCTCAACTTGGTAAGATTTCCTACTGTGCAAGCTTAACAAACTTTACGCATGCAAGGTATACTTTGAAAGGGCAGCACTCTGCTTATGAATAAACATGAAGAGTCCAAGGTTAGAACAGTCCATAGTGTTGGGGAGTTGGTAATTGAGATAAACGTGGTGAAGGAAGAACAATTTGTACCCCCTTAATTTACCCTAGAGAATTGGCATCAGCACTGGTACTAGGAAGATAACAAATATACTGCTGTGGATGATGGCAGCAACAAAAAGTATTTCAGTTTAAGTATATGAAATGTCACCAAGCTTCAATTGGGTCAAGTTTTATCAGCGCCACAGTGTGAAAACTTTGCGGCATGCTGCTGTAAAGTTCATATAGCTTTACACAATGTGTCATCTAAAGGTGATAAAGACGTTTCCTGTTTTCTGTTTACTGTAAAAGGCCATGTGTGACAGAGAAAATGGCTTCAACTCACCTCGTGTAACTAAATGATTGTACTATGTTACTATAGTAGCTGATATTTTACTCATTAGGGAGAGTTTTTTTTGAAAATAGTGTCTCATCCATAACCTCCCAACAGTCGGTCCAATTGTGTGTAAATTCAGCTCTTATGAAGTGACAAAAGGAAATCTGTTGCTCAGAAATTATTTTTTTAAGAGGTCACAATAGGATCTTGTCTTAGGGCCTTTTGCTTACTTTATAGAAATAATAAGGTTGAGTCAATTTGGGCTCATTTACATAATAAATGTGTCACCTTTAATTTGAGTAGTTCAAAAGAATTTCTTGTACGATGCAGGAGATTCAGGGATTTAGATGAAGCGCCCTTGCTGTGGGGGATCAGAGTGTTGACTGGGTTTTCATTTGTAGGATTATCAACGAAAGAATTGTTAGGTTAAGCTATTAAAAGATGCTAATCCTTAGCTTTAGCCCACCGCCGTGTGATGAGCTCTGGGTAGACCCTTTCACAATGGTTCTGGATATACCTGAAAAGATATTGTATAATTTGAGTTCTAATGTGTTGTTACATTAATTTTTAAAATGCTGGTACACAGTCAATGATGAGTGAATGTGAACTCAACGTGTGAGTTCAACCTGGGTTGAATCCAAAGCAACTGGACTTCTGGTTTGGCTTGAAGACATTTCACCGTGAGAGGTGACGCGTCTTCAAACCAAAACAGAAGTCGTTGCTTTGGACTCAACCCACATGGATTACCAGGCCCAGGATGAATGAGAATCTACACAGACAATATATGTATTTATTACTAATGTTGCTTTATTTTATGGCATGTTACTACCGTCCTCCACCATAATTTAGTAGAAAAGGTCAAGCGGCATCTGTGTGTTTGTCGTATGTTCACCAGGGAACCATCAGATGTGTCTGCTGGGGCAGCAGCAGCACAGCCTCTTCTGCCCTTTAGACCTGCCTGTGCGATATCACCGAGGTGATCTGTTCGAACATGTCCACTATGTTCAAGTAAGTTTCTAGTTTGTGCAATTATAAACCCATACTTCCATTTAATGTCTATCTTTTGAGGCACATATTTCATTGGGTGTTTATGAATGGAACGTACTATTACCAGTGAGTTTCTTTTTCCCAGTCCTTCTGTTTCTCTCTTTTTGTTCATAGTTTGGAGAGGGTGTTTCTGTTGCAACTAGTGTGGCACTTGTGTCTGAGCGCAACTCAAACCTGACGGTCAACAGCCCTCAGCTACATCCCTCTGTGTCCGGAGACCAAGATCCTGCTGTTGCCCTCTGGGGAAGTCATCAAGGTCAAACACAGGTAATGTTTGTTTTTTGTTTTGCATTGGATATAAAAATGCTTGGCATGTTATCTTTTGTATAGAAGGGCTTTTTTTAAATAAGCCCTACGCTGCATGAAAACTCAGAGCATTATGTGTTTGCGCTTTAGGATCTGCAGCGGATGCTGTGGCCGCAGAGGAGCGATTGCTCCCTTGAGTATCCAGCTGTCCCTCCTGCTCACCTGCTGCCAACATTCTACCTTCCACCTGAATCACAGGGTCTCAGGTCGGTACAAACTCCTGGAAGTGAGTATTCCATGAGTACACAGCAGCAGCATGGCTTCCTTCTCCCGGAGTTTGGAGCCCCTCAGATTAATACTCATAAATGCAGAACTCATCAAAACAAAGATTGAAACTTGGTGAGGAAACATAAGCTGTGCCACGTATGAGATACCTGTGAGAGAAATCTGTCTTTTTGTCTATATTCAGCTCTGTGGCTGTTCTCCTATATGGGAGCAGCAGCCCTCCTCAGACCGTTGCACTGCCAAACTGTGGTCCAGTCCCTCAACCATATCCGTCCCTCCTGCCTGCCTCACTAGACTGGCCCTTTGAAGAAAAGGAGCTCCCAGATCCCTCTGCCTCCAAGGTATCCATCCTTCCGTCTGTCTGTCTGTCTGTTTTAATATATTAGGGTTGCGACAAATAATCAAAGCCGTCGACAAAAAACAATTATACAATGAGTTGTTAACGAAACTAATAGTCATTGGTGACATCGTCAGACACCGTCTCTGACATCACGTAATGAGAAGGTAGTAAGCAGTAGTGCCATAACAACACTATCATGACAGAAAACATCCAAGGTGTGGGAGCACGTCACCCTCAACACGGCCAAAAAGGTTGTAAAGAGCGATATCTGCAATGTTGACCTGTCTGGGCATGGAAGCACATCGGTAATTCTGGAGCATATGATACATGAGCTTCATGTTTCTGTGGTGAATTGTTAATGAGGTGGAGAGTACCAAATAACTATTATAATTGCTATTATAATATTGCTCATGGAGACATTTCACATTACAGCAGACAGAGTGTACACGTCTCTGTGCGTGTGGGTGTCC
This sequence comes from Lophius americanus, assembly GCA_037951165.1. NCBI lineage: Eukaryota > Metazoa > Chordata > Actinopteri > Lophiiformes > Lophiidae > Lophius > Lophius americanus. The sequence continues at coordinate 984,552 of JBBDHG010000067.1, forward strand.
GAAGTGGGTAGCATCCAAATTGCTTTTAAGGGTTAAGTCTAATGTAGAGGTTGACTACAGAATACAAAAAAAACAATTATATATATACATTTTTTAAATATATTATTTATTTATATGTTTTATATATATTTTGTATCAGCGTTGATGTGCCAAATAGATACAACATGAACATGAAAGTTCATTAAAAGACGTATTTTGGAAAAACATCTTTATAATGTTTATTGTTAGTTTGTAAGGGCCTAAAACAACCTAAAGCTAATCTCAAAAGCTGATACCTAAATACAAGCGATTTAGTAATTGTGTGATTTGTTGATTTTAATATTTACTTGAGTGTTATTTAACAAGGAGAGAAAAAAAAACATAAATCTAATAGTCGATTAATCTAGGGATTATTGCAACAATTAATCGACTATCAAAATAGTCGTTAGGTAGACCTCTAATATCATCTTAGTGTTGTGTGTGTCCTATAACCTTGAATAATAACAAAGATGTGGTAACTGTGACACCTTTAAGCTTGAACTAATATGTTTGTGTGTGTTGGAGTATTGGTAATGGTATGCAGACGTTGAAGAGTATCCAGTCATAACTCATACCATGTCTGACTACAGATACTGCAGTTACGCAGCGGAGGATGGACGTCGGAACAGATCGGCTCCAGAATAGCTCAAGCAATGAAACAAGTAAGAGTACTCCTCGTTCCTCGTGCCTCACTCTAAAAGTCGGAACTCATCTTAAGTCGTTAATTTCCATCAGTAACAGAAATGTGTTTGTATATACAGTCCACGGTACCCCGCTGGCTGGTCCACAATGAGGCAACTCTATTCTGGCAGGCCAAAGGCAACGGTAGCCGTGCCCTGCAGTGCCTGCGCCACGTGTTTAGCTCAGCCCCTCCTTCTCATCGCCACTTGACCCTCACCAATGCTGCTAACCTTCTGCTACACTTCGGCTTGACCTCCCACGCACAAAAACTCCTGGAGCAAGCATTGGCTCTCAATGCGACAGAGGTAAAGGCACACTGCTACATAATATTCTGATACGCAGCACTGCCACGACTCTCCTGCTTTTGTCACTCGATGAAGCTTGTTTGTTGACTGAAACCAGCAGCACCTCACACAGCTGAAGGATTTGTTTGCACCACCTTGTTAATATACTGGTTCTGTTAAAATAGTGTAATAATCATCTGGTCCGGTAGCAATACCTTTTTGGTTATTTATTTCCAAAAGTACCACACTGGAAAAAGTTGGAGCAAATATATGAAATCCTTTCTCTCTTTCTCTGGTTAGCTAAGGTTACCTGGAAAATAACTAATAAAAAAACTTTTTTTTTTTTTTAAATCACTAAAAATATGAAGTCCACGAGAAGTAAAGAATACGGTAACATTACTTAAAACTCCTCAGTTGTACAGAGTTCACATTTTAAAAATCATGAACACAGTGTGCTTCATTTGATCTTCCTCGGCTTGGAGAAAAACTTCGCCATGGCATCATGGTAAGGAAATGTTCCCAGTAGATGTCCATTTATTGACATTTTGGGTCCGGGTGCTAAGTGTTCTCCTAGCAGCCTGTTCCTGAGGTCCGTCTTCACCTACCAACAGTGAAGATTGGTCTTTTCTTTAGGACATTCTTCAATTTAAAGTATAGGTGCATCTTGATAGTCTTGGGCCAAAACACTTTGTCTTTTTGCAAATCCTATGCTAGTATTGTTTTGAATTGATTACAATGAGATATATTATCTGAGATATTTTACTCGTCCCACAGTGGAATAAGAGCTAAAACTAATCATGTTTGAAAGTGAAGTTTAAAATAAAATAGCAGAAAAGTGTAATGTTTAGTTTGGAATATATGAGACAACTCAATGTTGTTTATTAGCGGGACTTACCTTTATCCTACTAGTATCCCAAATACTTGTTAATCTCATTCTGCCTTCATCCCCTTTTTACTGATTTCCTATACAGCATCATTTGCATTCCCTCTCTCCCTCAGCCTCACACCCAATTCAGCATGGTGAGCGTCCAGTTGGCCCAGGCCAATGTGACGGGGGCTCTGGCCTTTTTCCGCCACATCCTGATGACAGCCCTCTCCTCTTCCTCCTCCTCCTCGTCCCTTGCTGGCTGTGAACAGTGTCGCCGCAGCCTGCCTCTGCTGCGTTGTGTTCAGTTCTACCCCTTCCTGTATAATCTGTCACAGCGACAGCCTTGCTCACGTAAGTCAATCTAGAACACGCTGACCTTATCTTTTTTACTCATGAGGGTAGAACTCCGACACAATGAACACAAGCTGAACAATGTAGCATCTAGGCAGTCACACGGTATTTGTTACCATGGTAACCGCTTGTCCGTATACCCTGATGACTCCTGTCGGCAGACTAGGGCCCATATGTGACCCATATTGATTTTTTTATGACAGTCTGAACAGCACAAATCAGATTTTTCAAATCAGACCCAGGCCACATTCGTATGTGATCCTTCATCGGATACGTATCTGATGTTTTTCAAAGCGACCTCAGTCTGAACGGTCATGTCGCATTCCATCCGACTTTTATGTCATAGAAGTGAGACATGCGTCACAAGTCCGTGCCGGAGGGGGCGAGACGCTGCAAGACCAATTAATGCTCTCTTTTTTCTTTATCTTCTTCTTCCCTATATCTATTGGTCATCATTTTGTCGGCTCCTATTGCACATCAACTTCCAAAGTATAAACACGCTGAAATGTTGCTACAAATTATTAGTTACAAGTTAATTCCATATTAACTTCTAACACAGCATGCCGCGTGTGACGTGCCGTCTTTTTCTGCTCATGCGGGTCACTTCAGGACCGTAGACTGTTCACGCTGGGGTCTGATGGCGGTCGCATTTAAATTATAATGTGAGCAGCCACGCAAAAAAAAATCGGATCTCCGCAAAAAATCTGAATTAAGCATTAAGACCTTCAGTGTGAACGTAGCCTAAGTAGCCGTAAAATGCTCTGTTTTTGGCTCTAAGCCCTCAAAACTGTTGTTTCTAACTCATCATACACAAACAGTACAAACTGTCAGCAGTAGTTACAAATTAAATGGAATAGTGTCTTACTACTGACTAACAGCTTCGTTAGACTTTACGTCCAGAACTGTATCAGAATCCCTCAGAACTATCGTTTCTCTGCATTCTTTCCTCTAGTTATAAACTTCACCGAAGATAAGCTTTTAACGAGAACCTAACATCTTTAAGCCCGGCTTCTACTAGAAACATGACCCATGACCTATGCTGCATTCAGGAGCCCATAGCAGTCCCATAAAACAACACATCCGATACTGAGACATGGATGAGGCCGACCAGAGATACAAACTGTAGATCCATTAATTGTATTTATTGTTCCTGGGTTATCACTACGCTAGCCTGAAAGCTTCATGTTAAATTAGCCATTATGATTAAATAATGGCTAATGGCCTCGGCTTCCCCTGGCGGGACAAAGCCCGACTTGAACACTTACAAATATAATTCTAATGGTCCATGCTGTGGTGTTAGGAGAAATTTGGGGATTTGAAGACACTTTTTAGGGCGCTATAGTTAATGTGATTTATTATAATAGGTATTTTAATGCGTTGTCATTGTGAAGAAGGTAATTAGGGGATGTTTCTCAAAATGAATCCCTTGATTGGTTTGTATTATTTGTGGGAGCACTGAACAGTGATGTACACAGCTTCCTCAGATTTTATTAAATCCGACCTATGCCATAAATAAAGCCGTGTAACAAACATATGGATAAACACCAGAAAGAAAGTCCTTTCTCTCATAATGGCTAACAGCATATTCACATAAGGCCGCTAGTTTACAGATGGCTAACCCTACGCTTTGCTTGTTGTGAACTTGCTTTAATGATGGAGTTTTATAGCGTCTTACACCCTTGAAGATGCAAGAGTAGCTGCGATAACGGCTGTCTGTTATGATTCCGATTCTTATATATATATATACATATATATATATATATATGTATATGTATATATATATATATATATATATGTATATATATGTATATATATATAATTTGCTTGTGTTTTCTGTATTTGCATGACTTTTCTTACGGTGCAGTGTGAGTGCCCTAGCTGGCCGCCGTAGGAACGAACATAGTAGTATTTTTGCATACAATTAATAAATATTATTAACGTGCTTTTATCAGTGTCTGTTAATTACTCTAATCGTGAATACATGTTTGAGTGGCAGGTGTTGTAGATTTGCTTCAGGTGTCCTCCTACTTGGTTTTGATAATATTTGTACCCATTCTTGTGTTTTCACAGAGGATGCTGCTTGTATGGCCGAGGAGGATCTAAGTATTCAGCTGGAGGAATGGGAAGGCGTCGAAGAGAAGCAGGATATACCCAGCATTTCTGCGATTGAGGACTCCTTGCTCTTTGAGAGTAAGAACGGGATTTTGTGATACATTCAGTGGCAATATGACGTAGGCTTAAATATTTCTAGTGTGCTGTGAGAGAATGAGCAGGTTTCTCTGAACAAATGGCTCTGATTTGTATTGTCTTGAATATAACATTCATTTTGCAGTTTGTACTTTTTTGTTCAATATAAAATGATTGCAAGCACGATTATATCTCCAGGAAGGGATATTATGAAATCGAAGGATAGTGCAGGTGGACGCGTCTTTCCTCTTGTGTTATTATGTTGTCTTCAACTAAAACATGTAAAGAGCATAGAAAAGAGAGGAAAATGGTGGCAAAAATGTAAAAACAACCCGTACAAGTAGACAGATCTCAGTTCCATCAATGTGTATCCTTTATAGAAGGTCCTTTATGCACCTTCTGCAAAAGTCTTGGCTATTAAGCCTTCATCTGGGCAAGAGGAGGTTATGGTGGAGATCAAGCAGAATATAACTGGTTCCATTCAGTCAGAAATTGTCATTGCTGCCTGTGCGACGCTGAATAATTTGGTTATTTTTAGATTTTGTACCCTCATTGACTTTCGTGCGAGGAATACCTGGATTGATTTACGGGAAAGGCCAGTTGTATATTTTCGACACCATGGGGAGCTTTATCATAATTTCTCTGATTTAGTGCAAATGAATCGACTCGGGGAGAAATGTCTTGTGCGTATTATATTTTACTCTCATACTACATATTTTACTCACTAGGGGGTGCTCTTCATGAAGATAGTTAGGTTGTGTCAATATGGACTGTTTGAGATTATTTACGATTCACATATAATTTGAAGAGTCAATCAGGGGGAATGCTTACGCAACGCAGGGAATTTGGGGCTTTTTGGGGATAGACCCTTGCTGTCGGGATGACAGCATAAGCCTAGTTTATTCCTCTCACTCATTCCACCTGTGTGCGTACTTGTCACCTGCTGCTCCTCAGAGGTTATATTGGACAGTAATGGATCAGGCAAGGCAGCTGGGCAGCAGCAGGCTCCTCCCTCTGCCTCAGGAGCATCCAAAATGGCCACCCCATTGGCAGGTGGAGGAGTGGAAGGGGAAGAGGACTGGCAGCTGAAGGAGGACCTGATGGGAGCTTTTGAGGGAGCACTGGATGTCGGAGGCAAACGAGGGGACCTTCGAGGTATACGGGTACTAAAGAACGACCGTGTCATGGGTGCCCATGCTGGTGGTGGGTCCTGCTTTGGAAACTGTGAGGATGACGACGGAGCTGAGTGGGTGAGGGTTCTTGATGAATAATGTTGTGTTATCACTAGAGGTGCAACAGATCAGGAAACTCATGGAGCAGATCATTTCTCAGATCATACCAAAAAAGAAAATAATCATTTTGATCTTATTACAATGAGAATCTTATTGAATTTTGAAAAAATGATTGAACACTTATTCCAGGAAACTGGAATAAGGAAAGGAAATGGTCTTAAGAACATGCATTTTTAACTACAACAGATCCGTCTTGCTAATGTGATAACATGGTTAATTTTCAAGTCTTATACCCACATAGACCTTAATGCGAGGAAGAACTGGATTGATGGTGGGGAAGGTCTGCATTTTCCCGCCATGAGAGTTATGTTTTTGAAAAAAAAGTATTTCGGACTTAATTTCCTCACCATTTGGTTGAATTTAGTCTCATTTATATACATCATATTTATTCACAATAAAAAAAACTATTTTTTTGTCATTTGTGTTGACTTGAGTTCAATCAGGCACATTGCTTATACTGTGCAGGAGATTGAGGTCTTTTCTGAGACATTTCCTTTGCTGTCTGGGACAACAGCAGAGGCCTTGTTGGTTCTTATTATCTGTGGGGACTTTTCTGTTGTTATTGGGCGTCTAACTTCACTCTGCTACCTCAGTCAGACCTGAACCAGATTTACATGTGTTAGACATATTTTTTATATTAGTGCATGTCAGACTTTCCTAGATAATATCTGTAGCACCAGACTTTGTCAGACCTCATGCTCATCCTGTGACTCAAACACTTTCAACATATTTTTTGAGTCTTTTTCTTTTCCACAGCATATTATTTATTTTGTTTATTGCTTTTTTTTTTCATTTGACCTTTGGAAATAACCAGGTGATTAAAAATCTCTGACAGAGAAACCCACTCAGGTAGCAGCCAATCAGAGCCGGACATTATGGGCTCATGTGTGCAGCAGTACACATCCCCATAGATCTGCTCTGATTCTGCTTTGTCACAGTGACAGTTCTGGTTGTGACACACCAGGATGACATCGACATATCGCAGCAGTTGGTCCAACAGCAATCTTTTGTCATCGTTTAATTTCATAGATTTCCTTGATGTTTGTGGCTTTTCGGGGTTTTCCACTTCTCCGGTGTTCATGACTGTCAACTACTTCATTACTGCGCTCTGGTCACGGGACCAAGCTATTGCTCAGTGCAAATCTTTTCAATGTGGTTCTATACCAAATTTTAGACTATTGTTATTTCTATAAAACTGAAGGAGGCCTAAACATTTTTTCACAATATGATAGTGATCACTTCTGGTCCAATCTATCGAGGGCGATCCGATCCTAGCACAAGTCATCCGTGGTCTGTTGCACCACTAGTAATCACCAAACAATGCGAGATGTGGTAGGGACTAAAAGTGTTTAGCTAATATAAACAGGAGTGTCTTTGTCGTTGTTCATCAGATCACCTTTCAGGTTAAGCGGGTCAGGAAGTCTAAGGTGGATGGAGTAGACAGTGTTATAACCTCTGGGAACAGTCGGAACGGGGAGCCACTGCCTGGAGGACAATCTGTTTTGGAGATAAGCGGACCAACTATCCCATCGCCTGGTCCTTCAGGTACCATTTTATTTCACACTCCACACATGAACATGCATGTAAAAAATGAAATCTGAGGTCTTTGCCCAACTGAGAGCCATGTTTGTGTGGTTCTGGGCAGGTCGCTGGAGGGACTATACAAGTCTGGGTTGGCCAGGGCCAGAGGAATGCCAGCGGACACGACGTGTCGACCTCACCACTGTAGCGAGCACCTGGCTGGCTGTTTCTGCAAAGAACATAGAGTGAGCCTCACCCTGATTCTCTGATCACAGAGACGTTTGTATCCCAATACTAGGTCCTCCTCCTCCCCGTAACAACGCCGCATACTAGAGTGTAAATACCAGACTGGTTCGGGGATTCACGGCTTCGTAAGTAAAAAACGGGAGGCCCAGGTAGTTTGGGCCATGCTCGATCAATAGTCTCTCGGACTCGGACTTTGGACAAATATTTAGAATTTATGTGCTGGTTGAAGTTGGGCTGTGTCATGTCAGGTCAAGATAGCCAATCTGACATGATGCTTTCAAGATATTGTAGTGAAAACTCTTGAGTACGAGTAAAATAAAAGTGAGGATCTACCATCTGTGTCTCTATGTCAGCTTCTCTAACTTTTTACCACTGGAGGTGAATTTTAAGTGACATTGCAATCTGCCCCTGAACGCAGCACATGCTCTGTCTTACTTTTCTAGAATTCTCACGTCGTAGCCGAGCTTAAACCAAGAAGGACGCAATGAAAAACATTTCTTT